>JAECUM010006867.1:0-82913 GCA_016617855.1 Megalonaias nervosa
GTTATTTCAATATATATATATATATATATATATATATATATATATATATATATATATATATATATTTATTTTTTATTTGAATGATTTGTTAGTTCATGTTAAGGTAAAATATTTGTTCATGTATGTGATACATTCATAGTTTGTAAAACAAAGATGCATTTGTATCAATTGCATTAGGATTTGATTGTTTTATGTGACTGATGTGTACAATATTTATAATATGATGCAATAGCTGTTTGTGGGATTATTTGAATTAAACATTGATTACATTATGATGTTGATATCAACACTTTCCTTTGCATGAATTCTTGAAGCCATCACACTATAGGCCTGTTCGATAAGGGTTGTTACCGCCCCTAACAATAGGCTCCCTTGAAGAGCTTTTTGGGTACATTGAAATCAGAAAACATGTGCATGAATTTACAATCCCTATTTCTGGCGAGCAATACTCTCATTATGGATGCATCAACTAGCATGCCAAAATCGACTAAGAAGAGACATTATTGCAGTGTCTGTTCTAATTATTGGGGAAAATCTGTTGACAACAAAACTTTAATTCTCCACAAGTGTCCTGCAGACAAAAGGTTGAGAAGAGCATGGATAAGGCGTATTAAAAGTGTGATACCCCAGTTTGCTTACAACAGATATAACCGCCTGTGTTCAGCGCATTTCTTAGACAGACGATTTACCCAAGAACACAACCTTCCATCGGTTTTCAACATGAAGTCGAAAAGAAAGATATTTGCATCTTTTCATTGTTCTGAGGAGGAGATGTCAGCTGCATCACAGCCTAATACAACAGATTACACTGCTGATGCTGAGAGTGGTTTTGAAAAAAGTGAAGACCAAGCAACACTGAAGACAACTTGTTGCGCAGAACAGATCTCCCTGATTTTCAATGACTACCATGGAGCAGTTGAAGAAAAAGATATGTGTAGATTCTTACAGAAAGACATCCAGACATATCCATTTACTGTAGATTGTAATGAAAAGGGAGTTCAGACAGCTTCAGATGCTTTACTCACTACTGTTGGTACTCATGTATCAGAGTGATATAATCCAGAATGTCTTTGAATGAGTCATAGCACTTTGTAATTCCAATGAATAATTTCAATAAATAATTACTCTCAAATTATATCTGAACAATTGTAAATGATTCCAGAGACTCCCATAAAACAGGAATGAAAACCTTATTTACCGAACATCATTGTCATCAAGTTTGCTTCTAGAACATTCTAAGCTCTAAGTTCATAAACAAGGTCAGGCCTTAAACTCCAATTTAGGTAAAATATCTATTAAAAAAAACATGACTAAAGTCATACAGGCACGGCCCTCAGTCACGAACAAAAGTGAAGCACACAATATAGATATACATAACATTATTTCCAATCAGGTTTTTGTATTTTTTGTTTAAATCATCAAGATAGGTTGGATGAGGATTGAGACGTACACATATTAGTTAGATGATCTGGCATCTGAGTGAGTTTACCACACTAAACACTTCTCTTGTAAATAAACTTTAATCACATGGTACCATATTTTACCATATATATTGGGACACAGTAAAATAATTATTTTTTTTCCTGTCCCAGAACTTATGGTGAAACTTTTTTCACCTTGGTCACATGTCTCAAGACTTAAGAAACAAATCTGTATTGCATTTGTGCTCCCCCCACTGCATGTTGCAATAAAATAGATAAACAAAATGCTTATTTGATAATAAAAAGAAAGAAACTAACTTTGTATTGTTATCATTTATTCCCTTTTTTTTTTTCAACATGAGCATTAAAGAATAAAATTTATCCACGAAATGTATGTAGTGTAGGCTTCCATACTGTAGTGTGTATCACTTATGTCCGATAACACATGCCACGTTCATTGACATGAACATTGAGAAACAAATTGTGTTTGGTTGTGCTCAAAGGTTTGAATATGTTGTCCAACTGAAAACTAGATCCAACAAAATTGCAAACAAGAGGGAAATAATCAACCGATATCTTGAAGACAATTGGCATTCACGCATGACACGGTGTTATGTGCAAAATAACCAAGATTGAGTTATATCCAGGTCTACTGTATGACAGTATCTCGCAAATAAAAATCATTATTTGAAAACACATTCACTTGCGTGCAAGTGACAGTCTTTTCACCAGCATGGGTTACAAAAGTATCATTACTCTTTACCCGCAGACATCAATGCTCCTTTGTGTTAATTATAAATACAGATGCCAAACACATAAAAGCCTGGGTGGTGAATAAACACAACTGACCGCAGGCAGTAAACTTCTTCTTTGAACTTACAAACAGGACATCAAAGACAAGATTATTTTTATTGCAAAGCAAGCCGACATTGGAAGCCAACTGTGGATTCTTTTAAGTGTGCCGATTGTTTTTTTGTTTTTTTTGAATATACAAAGATGGCTGAGATATGGAAGCTAACTTTAGTTCCTTTTCACCAGTATTCGCTGGAATTTTGAAAACAGATTCAAACAATAGAACAGTTTTTAAAGTGACACAATATAGTGCTTCGTGCACAGACATTGATGACCCAGCGTAGCCCAGAAGATTTGGAGTAAATAAAATCATGTGATGAATTTGTGAAGGCCAGAAGAGAAGCAGATGATTTCGCCAACAATATGATCATTAACATGGATGAAATTCTAGTGTACTTTGATCACGCTCCTGGATGGACTGATGATAAGATGGGGGTCAAAAGTGTGAGAATTAGCAAGACTGGTGCAGATTTGACAAAAATCTGACTTTAGTCCTTGCAGTTTCCACTTCAGGTGATGTGTTGCCTCTTAAAATTTTTCACGGCATAAGAAAGCTAAATAAGATATTCATGCACTGAAAGAATGGCTCGTACATGTGCATGAGAAGGGTTGTGTTGATGAGATGTTGTTGCAGTAAATTAAACAGTTTTATCTCAAGTACACAGTTTTATATTTTTAAAAATAAAATTTCAGTTGGAGTGCATTTCTGACATGTAATTTTCGAGTGCACAAAAAAATTACTTTTAAAATTAATTTATGGTGTCCCAACAAATATGGTGTCCCAACATATACAGTAAATATGGTATCTGGATTTATGTAATGAGTATCTTGAATGGTTTAATTATGACTGGCATTCTTGCATATTAATCATCTGATCTTCAAATTAGCTTAATACCTTTTAAAATGCCACATTTGTCATGAGGGTTTGATCAAACTTAATCTGTATGCTTACAATATCAAGATCTTGGACAAGTTTGATTGTTTACAAGTTCTGTGCATATTGATGAGGCATTTGTATGTGATTCACAGAACATGTCAGCAATCAAGAGGATCATTTCTGAAAATTGTGTAATTTACCCTTACAGGGCAGATATATGATGGTGACATCTTTAATGCTTTTATAACAATTGTGTAAATGAAATATTTATGGATTTGAATTGACATGGATATGTGTGTGTTTCTGTCTTGTATTTAAATTGGGGTTTTTTATCATTTAAAACATGTCAGAAATTGTCTGATCTTTCAGAAAATGGCGTGCTAGTAAGGGGAATTAGTTGGATTCAGACTTGTTTTTTTGGCAAGTTATTCTAACACCTAACAGTGTTTTTGTTTGGAAATTTTAATACTCAGAAACATTAAATGGTTTATACAACTGTTTTCCTTGGATTTTTATTTGCATCTGGACTGATGATTTGTAGTTGGATGCATATTGACTGTATTTATCTTTGATTAAGCACATGCTTGATTTAAATGTTTGCAACTATTTATAAAGGGTATCTATTAAATTCAGACCAGCTCCAACTTTTTTCAAAAATTTATGGCAGCAATAACTAATCTGTAGTGATTACTACTTACACTTTTGGTCATCACAATATTCAGTTTTAACAATTAAGGATTTTCAATTGATTTCAAATATTTAAGTATTTTTCAACATTACAAAAATGAAAGGGAGGAAGGGAAAAAAGGTATGTTTTTACAAAAATTATTAGATGTATAAAAAAATCTCAGTTTAATTAATTCAGAATTTAAGAGGTCCTCAAAACAAAAAGAATAATTTTAATAAAGTAATGCTGATATTTACTGAAATCAAAGCTTTGGTAATTAATGCACTTGCAGTAAGTGTTGAATTTGAATTTGATTGTCACCTGTTATAAAACCTCTTCGAAATATTCCTTAAAAAATCCATTTGAAACTTACATGATAGTTGCCTGACTAGTAATCACATAAAAGTATAAAGCAGCGTCCTTTCTTTGGATTTATTTTGCAAATATTTTAGCATTAGATACAGTTGTAACATTTTTATGATTTTTTTTAAACTCTTTAGTTGTTCATCCATCCATTTGATACTAATTTCATTTCTGTTTGAGTTGTCCTCCATCTGGAGTTACCAAACTTTGTGTATGGCTTGCACATGGGTTAAAGAAGAACCCTATTGATTTTGGGGCCAAAGGTCAAGGTCAGAGCCTGAGAGAAAAATAATGGTTTCTGAACAGTTACTAGAGTCCTCCATTATTTACAGCTACCAAATTTTGTGGATAGCTTGCACACAGGTTAAGGAAGAACACTATCTGTTTTGGGGTGCAAAGGTCAAGGTCACCATTTTTTTTTTACAATAACATTTGTTCTAAACAACAGACCTAGACCAAACTTTGGATGGATGCAATGTGGAAGAAGCCTATTGTTTTGTGGTTCAAAGGTCAAGGTCATTGTGGCTGCAAGAATGGATTTTTTAGAATAATTTTTGTTCAAGAGTAATTTTTTTGATTGAATTTGTTTGGATGGCTTGCATTCAGGATAATAAAGAAACCAGTAGATTCTGGGGTCATAGTTCATGCTCATGGTAAGTCAAATAAGGAAACAATGTTTTTTTCCACATTGAATTCGGTGTGTTAAATGCCTACATTGGAGTGGGGTGGGTTGGAGGTGTAATGTGACTTTCATGGTACTCCTGTTGTGTTTAGCTTAGGTTTGAGGGGATGCATTTTGATGGCGTCTATACAATTATCAGAAAGCAAATTCAGAATATTCAAAGCAGAAAAGGTCAGAAATCACATAAAAATTAAAGCTTGATGACGAGTAGAAGGTGCAATAACAGATATTTTTGTAACTTTACAAAAAGAAGTGCATAAATAATACTCAGATCTATATAAGGATACTTACGTGGATGATGAAAATCCTTTTGTAACTAAATTACAAGACTGATAAGGAATCCACTGCAAGGATGAACTTATGATAAAACAGTTTTAAAAAATGAAAAATGGAATAAGTTCTGGATTAGATGGTAACCTACTACAGATAATAAAACTGCATCATTGGCTATTGCAAACAGGTTTCTATCAAACAGGCATATTGGTTATTGTACAAGACTGACATCTGGCACTAAGCAGCAGGGATGACAATTTGAAAAAAGTATTTTATTCAGCACTGGTTATATACAAAGCTTTGAAATGCTTAATTTTAGAGATTTATTTAAACAATGAGTTTAAACCTTTTATACATATAAACAAAGCTGCATAACCAAGAATGACTGTATATTGCCTTTTTTCAGACTTTAAAGTGGTGTCAGACAGGGCATCCTCTCACTAAGTTGTGTTGAATTGTTTAGGTCTGCTAATAAATATTTAACAGGAGTAAAACCCAATACCTAAGGGCTTTCGAAAAATGAATTATGCTGATAATTCAACTCTCTCATTAAATAGTAACACCACTTCACTGGAAAATGAACTTCATCTCCCAGATACATTTTAGTTTAAAAGTAAATTTGGGTAAAACACAAACATTTTGGTCTGTAAGTTAGTTTGAATGCTACCAGAAAGAAGTTTGTACTGCTGTCATATTTTCTTTGCTCTGAGGTAAGCAAGTAAACTATTATGGTATATACTGAAATGAAAGATAATACTGGCATACAAGAACCACTGAATATCTGCTCTTTGTACCATCCTTTATATGTAGGTAAAATTACCTTCATTAAATCCTATTAATGTGTTACCTAATCCACCAAAATGTTTATTCAGAAGGTTGAAGAAAATTGTTAGCTCTACTGGTTATAGACAGGAGAACTTAAGCCATTCATCTGTCATCTATGAACATAAGCTTGTTATTACTCCTCCAAAACTACTGAGGGGGGATTGCCATAAAACTTTGCAAGTGCATTCATCTGAAGGTCCATATCAACATGGGGTTTTAACAGAAAGATAAAATGTATGATCCTAAATTAAAATGGTGCCCCTGAAACATTCAATTTCATTGCCATGGCAGCAATCTTGAAAATCTTGTTATCTCAAGATCTCCTAATTGAATGGTCATAATGACATATTACTCTTAGGACTTCTTTTAATGTCTAGTTGGTCAAAAATTAAATTGGTGCCAATCTGACCTCCATTATGACAGCCATAGTGGAAATCTTTTTATTGCATCTTTTGAAAGGATGTTATGGTGTTTTGGGAACAAAAAAAATTAATAGTTGGTCCAGAGTGAAAATGATGTCTGTCGGACATCCAATATGGTCACCATGGTCGTCATCAATGTTTCTCTTGAATAGATGGTTATAATTACATGAAATTTGTACTAAAATACTTTTTATAATGTTGAGTTGACCCTCAATAAGAATGGTGCCAGTTCGACATAAGATATTTTCACCATTGTGACCATTTTCAGATTCCCATTATCACTATTCCATCTATATGGATTGTCTTATTAAGATGGGGTTGTCACAAAAATGATTTATTATAATGTCAGGTTGATCTGAAATAAAAATTGGTACTGATCTGACATCTAATATAGCCAATGATGTTTCCATTTCACAAGTCTTTTTTATTGATGTTCTTCTGAATGGATGTTCATATCAGCATGGAGTTAAAGAATTATTCTGCTGTTTAGTTAGTCATAAATGAAAATGGTGCCAAATGGTCCAATATGACTACTGTGACTTCCATCTCCAAAATCTTCTGTTTCTACTCATCCTGAATGAATGGTCATATTTACATAGAGTTTTTATTAAAACACTTCTTATGATGTCTCATTGGTCCTTAATTGATGCTGATCTGACATCAACTGTGTTGTAGATAATTTTCCTGATGGATAATCATAGTGATCTAGGGGTTTCACTAAAAGACTTCTCATGATTAGCCCCCCAAAATGATTGCAATGATGGCTGTCTTGACGTTGTTATCACTAATACTCATCATATTGATATGTGAGTTTTGTCAACACTTGTAACAATGATTTTAAGAACAAGTCTTGACTTGGTTTTTTTTGCTCTAATGGCTTGTAAGTTGGCAACATACACAAGTATGGGTATAACAGGATTTTTATCATTTAACTCTGTTTGTGGATATATGAGAATAATATCTTGAATGATACCACCTAAGTAACTTTGACGTTTTTTTTTCCACAAAAATATTAGCATGTGGTTATATCTTGATATTGTTTGAAACAGGCTGAGTGATCTTTGATCCATGTTACACATCAGGTTCAAGGTCAAAGGTCATGATAAATATTTTTTTGTACTGCACTTATAGATACCTTATAAAAATGTTGACTTAAAAATATATGTAACAAGAAAACATTAAATAGTTTTATCACCAAATTTGGTACCTTGATTCTCAAAAATATCAAATCGTTTTCAATACTCAGCAGCTAAAAAGAAATGGTCTTATCTTGAATTCCTGGATGTTCTATTTAGCCAATGGCATAAACATGGAATGTTGAAATTATGTATGAAAATAGATTTTAAAGAAAAATATAATTTGGATTCAAGTTTTGTTCAGTATTAGAAAATTTTATAGCCTATCCCACAGGAGGTGGAATTAAGTCTTTAAAGAGTATGGAAAACCAAGATTTCTTGAAAGGAGATTGTTATCTCTAATGGTACAGTGTGAAAGAAAAGATACGTAAACGATTCTACAATCAAGTTTTGAAACAGACTAGAGCTAATCCCACTAAATCACAATATAAATGGAAATCTGTCCTATAGTGCAATTTTGAAAATGGAGAGAGGGGGTGTATATATTTATCTAGAATCTAAAGACCAAATTTTCAATACAAAATTGTCGCTAATATATTATGAACCAAGAAATTCCATGCGAAAGGTGCCGGTAGATGGACAGATTATTGTGTTTTCGTAAAACAAATTCAGGGTGAAATATACATCTTCTATAAAAATTTAAATATGTGCAAACAAAGTGGAAAACCAATACAAAGTATTGTACAAAGACAATCTGGCATCCAGTTCAGTGCTGGGAAAGTAATACTTGGTTTTAATAATTAAATTTGAATTGAATAATATTTCTTTAAATGTGTGTGTGTGCATGCGTGCATGTGTGTGTACATGTGTATGTGAAAATTTACAAATTGTATTCCTTCACCATTGGTGCAATTAACAGTCCTTTAGAGTGTCCATGGTATTAAATTCAGTTTGCACCACTATCTTAATAAATTTGAAAAATTAATGGAAAAATGGAATATTTTAGGTAACAGTCTGAATCTTGTATTACACTCTCTCTATGTGTGTGTGTGTGTGTGTGAATATATATATATATATATATATATATATATATATATATATATATATATTCTTGAACAAATGACATCTTTTTAAAAAACATTTAAAATATTTGTATTTCAACTTTCCATGCTCGACTCATTAAGATATATATATATTCAGCCTCACTGTATCTTAACCGTTTGTTCTTCCTGGCTCCTAAGCAGTGATATGGAGCGAGTTTCACAGTATCTACACCATGGGCAAAGTCTAACTTAAGTTTGTAGACACATGTATATTTGATGTACATTCTTGGTTAGGTTTTTGCATTTAGCTCAGGCTTTTGTACACTACATGCATACTGTTATACACTACATGCATACTGTTATACACAGAATCATGAAATTTTGGATGCACCTTGATAAGTACATCACAAACATAGTTTCCTATAACCAATATTTCATGCTTGACTGGCTTTGCTTCGAGTTTTAAGTTTATTTCTCTAGCTCTATTGATGCCAGAATCATCAAGCATGTATGAATCTCAATTAGTATCTCACCATTACAACAAAAGGTCACTGGTATAGGTTAGGTATTTGTATTTTGTTCGTAACTAAACAGGATTTTTTTCACCCAGTATATATGTTATTATATCTTAATACTTGATGAGTACCACACCCTCATCATAAATGTGTGTCACAATGACCAGTATTTCATGCTTCACTGACTTTTGTTTTTCTCAAGCAGTGTTCATGCCAGAATCATGAAACTTCGAATGTATCTCTATTAGTACCACATCCTTACAATAAATTGTCAGTGTGACATTTTACATTGTACTGGATTATGTCAAGTTTTGTATTAACTCATGACCACATAGATATTTTACCTCAAGTATATGTCCAGTTATGTGTGGAATCACAAAACTTGATTGGGAGGGATGAAAAAAAAGAGGTTCATTACCAATATTTCATGCATCAGTGGCTTTGTTTAAATTTTGTGTTTAAAGGTCACTTATTTGTTTCTGTTTTATTCATTCAACTTTATGATTGGATGCATCCATGTTAGTACTGCAACCTTATAACAAAAGATCACTGTGACCTATAATTTATGCTTTACTAACACAGGTTAAGTATCTGTACTTAGGTCATGAACACACACTGAGTTTTCCATACTATACACAGCCATAGATGAGCAGTGCAGTTGGAAATAGGAATAAATATTAAACTTTCCATATGAATGAGGTTACATCGAACATTGTGAAAGGCTACCCTCAGCAAGTAAGCCATGAATGTACATGTGAATGACAATAGGAATGGATGAGTGGACTGCATGCTACATGCTTTTCATGTGGGGCTGAGCTGCAGTAGCTAATCAACATAATTATTAATACATCAACTTGCAGCACTTTCTATCATCCCTAGACTATCTCAAATAACTTTAACTCATTAGAATCTTTTGAAGCAGATTTAAGAACAATGATTTTAAAAAAAAAATAAAAATGCAGAAGCAAACCTAATGTCTGGTTTCTATCAAGACATTATCATACCTCTACCACAGAAAAGAATGTAACTTTTGTTTATCTTATGTGTCTTTTATACCATCACAAGATGTGTTCGTGTATGTGTGTGTGTGTGTATGTATGTATATACGGATGTATGGTTTAATGGTGTGTCAGCATTTGGCTTATGACTGTAACGGGGGACTTTAAACATTAAAGCCTCCATAATTGATTTGGCAATCGTTAACTAGGGAATGACCTCCCATGGTGTTATTGCCCAGTGTGGACGGATAGATGGAACATTAACAGATAGCTGAGCAAGGCTATTGAAAGAAATAACAACTACGAGCCCCCTTTATTAATAAATAAAAATAAATTTAATCAATTAGTACATAACCAAAATTTCACCTTTCAATCCAACAGATTTACTAAAATAAATGTAATCAATTAATACATAACCAAAATTTCACTTTCAATTAATACATGACCAAAATTTCACTTTCAATCTAACGGATTTACATTGATAGAATTTAGTCGCATTGTTCAGTTTACATAATATTACGAGTGGTGAATTTAGAGTTAAATCCCACGCTTGACAGCATCACCTGGCGTCTGTCTCCTCTCGTCTTGTTTCCACGTCTAATGCGTGTGCTTTGGTCCTCTTTCTGACCCCTGTTTATTCCAACCTCTCTTACTTGCGGATTTCCCCTTAACTCATCAGGTTTTCCTTTTACTTCCCTTCTCCTTTCTTCGAGGTATAAAGCTGTCCCCTTAAATACGAGAGTATTACGAGAGCTAGTTATGGTTTCACCCACTTATCTGCATATATATATAAACTCACTTTGTTCGTATTCAGATTAGCAATTCACACTGCATAAATTCTGACATAATGTGATCTTATGTATAAACTCTCTTTGTTCGTATTCAGATTAGCGATTCACACTGCATAAATTGTGACATAATGTGATCGTAACAAATAACGGTCCTTACAAATTCCTGTATTTTGGTAAGATACACACTATATTTGCACAAATGACCTTAGCTTGAAGTTCATTGCCCTCGCCGCATAGCAATTGATTAGAAATTACGTGTTCTCTACAGACACATGCGGCCGTATATGCCAGCATACATTACTACACGTCTTATTTACATTTGACTAGTCAATTCTGTCCAATAAGATAAATGTTCAATTACTTATGGCATAATATTCACTAAATCTAGCTCCAATAACCAATAACCTGCAAGATCATTGAAGCATTGCGAAATCATATATATATATATATATATATATATACAATTGTCATTAACTCACGATAACAATATCATCCTACACAGGAAATCAATTTATGTAACCATAAAAAATGTGACACATCTGCATATTAGGGTTAAGTCATAACTCTCTATGAAATACTGCATATTTGAACATTCTTTGGGTTACATCATAAATCCCTATGAAAATACTGCACATTGAATATCTGATTACATGCAGTCCATCAATTCTATCAATGAACTAACTGTAAAATTAATAAATAAATTGCATACAACTCTCAGCAATAGATTCCTATGAACTTGAATAATCGAGACATAGCATGAATCTTAAGCATATCAAACACATTTGCATAAAACAAACAAATGAAAATAGAATATTATATTGAAACTAAAATTGCGTACCTTAATGATGTTCTTTCTTTCTCCCCACACAATCGTGTGTCAAATCTCTATAGCCTGTCTTCCTTTCCAAGACAGCTGTCTGACCTTTCTTCGTTAATGAGGGAAACACAATTCTATTGTTCCCACGGAGTTGGACCTTTTGTCTTCTCACAAGGCAAGAGTCGAACTGAAGAATTCTGAGCAAGTTGGTACCCTAAATTCTAGTCTCCCAAAGTGTACGCCTTAATTCTTACTGACCAATCGGAAGTAACTGTTCCTAAAATTCTCCCCTAATAATCCTGTCTTTCATCAGATTTCACCAGCCTAAAATATGCTGCAATTAGCTTTCCTTCGAAGATCAATTATTTGACATAAAGTCCTCTCCCAACTGATACGGTTGTAACTCTATGTACGCTGTGTCACTGTACATTACGATGACTCGGTCAGTCCTACTGAAGCTTAAACGTAGACCCTTTTATGTTTCAGAGATGAAATAAAAGAAATATCAGTGAACTTTCTCAAGACCTTTTGGCTTGACTAAGCTAACTTCAATGCACAATTTATTCACATTAATTTTCAATAAGTCTTCAGAATTCGTCACATTACATAGGCCCCTCTTTAAAAGTAACATCGGGGATTTTGCTCTCCGAATTTTAAAGTTGCAGTTCAAGTCATTGTTTACATGTCCTGAAGTGACCTCTTCACCACAGAATCAACTAATCTACTCATACAATCTGCTCCCACATTTGAGCTTCCTTTAATGTAACGCAATTGAACTTGATATTGCCGAAGAAGTAACGACCATCTCATTAAACAACCATTCGTCAATTTAGCTTGGGCCAAATAAGCAAGAGGTTGGTGGTCAGTTTCAAGAATAAACTTTCACCCATACAGGTAGCGCTGGAATTTAGAGATTCCAAAGATAATCGCTAGGCATTCCCTGTCGGTAACTGAATAATTACGCTCAGCGGGACATAACTTTCTACTACCATGTGCAACAGGGAATAAGTTCCCGTCATGTTCCTGCAGTAAAACTGCACCAAGACCACTGTCAGAAGCGTCGGTACGTAAAACAAAGTCCTTTGTCACGTCCGGTAGTCTCAATACGGTGTCTGACGTAAACCTATCTTTCAGTGTCTGAAATGCCGTCTCACAAGTGTCGGTCCAAATAACTTTCGTCAGAGCCTTCTTCCTTGTCAAGTCAGTCAATGGACTAGCAATAGCACTAAAATTTGCAACATACTTACGATAATAACCTGCAAGTCCTAGAAAAGATTGCACTTCTGTCTTTGTAGTTGGACGTGCGGCATTCCGAAGCTGATTGACTTTTGCACTGTCTGGGGTTAATGTATCTTCACTGAGGGTGTGTGCTAGATACGTCAGTCTCTGAAATCCTATGTGACATTTAGATGGTCGGGCGGTGAGGCTGGTCTGTGTGAGTCGTTCCAGAACTTTTCTTAGTAAGACTATGTGTTCTTCCCAAGTAGCTGTCGCCAACAACAAATCATCCATGAAATTCGAAACTCCGGTCCCTCTTAAAAGTTCTAGCAGTTTCCTCATCATTCGGGTGAAAATACTGGGTGCGTTCTGGACCCCGAACAGCATGACTACCCATTGGCAGGTCCCATCTGGTGTTGCAAAGGCAAGTTTTGGACGATCTTCCTTGCAAACTGGAATTTGCCAATATCCCTTTGACAGTCAATTTTCGAAAAATATTTGGCGTTGGTTACTCCGGCGAATATGGCCTCAGGATCTGGTAACATTTCCACCTGAAATTCCGTGATCCTATTTAATTTCCGATAGTCAATTCCGTGATCCTATTTAATTTCCGATAGTCAACACAAAAGTGGTGTTCACCATCTTTCTCCTGTTCTAAAACAACTGGTGAACTATATGCGGATTCGGCTGGTTCAATGACTCCTAAGTCAAGCATAGCTCGAATTTCGTTCCATACAGTTTCTAACTTAGCATGAGGAAGTGGATAGGGTTTCAGTTTCACAGGCGTTTCATCCAGTAACTTCAAACTGAACTCCTCCAAGTCCGTCATACCTGGTCTCTCTGTCAAGATACTTGTGTAGTCGTGGAGTATCTCCTCCACCTCTTCACGCTGTTCTGACGTTAACGTTACATCAAGGATGACGTCGACGTAGGTTTCATTCCTCGTCAAAGGACAACTAGGAAGTACTTCCGCCACTCCTCCGTTGTCGTCGGGTTCTTCAGTCACAACAGTAGCAACCACGAACTCAGTAGGTGTCTCCCTTTCACGGTAGCGTTTAAGAAGCTTAACGTGGTACAACTTCTCTTTATCTCCCACCTTGATGCGATAGTTCTGTCCACCCTTCTTTTCCGTTACAACGATCGGTCCACTCCATGATACTTGGAGTTTGTTGTGCTCCAATGGTAACAACAACACCTTGTCACCCACTTCAAACTTACGTTCCTTCGCCCTCTTGTCATAGTACTTGGCTTGACATCCCCGTGCGTCACAGAGATTCTTCCGGGCCAAGTTACAAACTTCCTCCAGCTTGTTACGGAGGTCAACAACATACTGATACGTTGTTCGTACTTCCTCGGATGCCTTCTCATCCGTCCATAACTGTTTCAATACAGCCATGGGTCCTCTCACTGTCCTCCCATAGACTAGTTCGAACGGTGAAAATCCTAGACTACCTTGGGGTACTTCACTGTACGTGAAAAGTATTGCGGGAAGGTATCAATCCCAGTCCCTAGGTCGACCTTCGCACAACTTCTTTAGAGCTTTCTTCAACGTTCCGTTGAAACGCTCTACTAGACCATTGCACTGCGGGTGATACGGAGTAGTAGTCAGGTGCCTAATGGAAAGTAACCAGTTCACTTCTTCCATCACCTGGCTAACAAAGTGTGTCCCTTGGTCAGTTAGTATTTCGTCAGGAACACCAACTCTAGACCAAACTCCTAACAAAGCTTCAGCCACTGTAACTGAATCAATGTTCTTCAACACAACAGCCTCCGGTTATCGGGTAGCATAATCAACAATCGTTAGCACATAACGATTACCACTTTCCGACGCAGACTTTATTGGACCTATCAAATCCATAGCCACCCTTGAGAAAGGTTCATCAATCAGAGGGGTGGTTCCTAGTGGCACTGGGCGATGTGAGGTCTTAGGTGCCACCCGCTGACACTTGTCACACGACGGACAAAACCTCCTTACATCCCCATACACACCTGGCCAGTAGAACTCCCTTACTAACCTATCTCTTGTCTTTGCCACACCCATGTGACTACCGAGTAGACTCTCATGTGCTAGCCTAAGCACTTCTTCTCTCTTAGATTGAGGTACAATTACCTGCTTATACCTCTTGGAACCTTTCCAGGCATATCGATACAAGATACCCGCTTCAGTGCAAACTCTACTTCACTGTCAGGTAAGTTCCGCACAGACTTCTCCTTTGCATACCTGCATATCCTGTTAAGGGTAGAATCTTCCTCCTGAAGTCTCCTTAATTCACCAGGTAGCAAATTATCTATAGGCGAAGTCCAGGGGTTCAGTGGCTTCGACCCTGACCTTTGCTTCATAGACCTCATCTCCACAGACCCCACGTGAACGGGTGTACACGTCATAGGATTAGGCTGTGGCAACACATACCTACATCCTAAAATTACGATTAGGCTGTGGCAACACATACCTACATCCTAAAATTACGTCATGTGACAACCCTTACAAGCACGCTGCTTGAATTCATCACTTCACATATGGCGAATCAAGATTGATGTAAACAACTGGAAGGGAATCTTTACTCCTGTTAGCAAATTGAACCTCCACTGACTCACCTGTATAATCATCAGGTTTAACAAATTTGCTATCCACCAAAGCTGGATAACTGCAGCCGGTGTCATACAACACAGTAGCCTTCTCTCCGTTTACCGTAGCTGTTGCAGTATTCGACCACTCCACTGGATGACTCTTTCTACCAGTGCCTGGTGTCACTACATTTATGGTGGGACGATATTTCCTACAGTTCTTGAGAATATGGCCAGGTTTGTTGCAAACCATAGCACACAACTTCATCTTTCTTACCAGGGGTACCCTTATCTACCCCTTGGGACTTTCCTGAGCCACGGAACTGATCACGGCTGGGATTATCAGCCCCTAGCTTCCCACCATTTTGACCATTCGGCCTAAGAGGTGTCAAACCGTTAGCTTTCTTAAAGTCGGGGACGCTGGTTCAATCCCTGCCACTCCATGTGGTCGGACAAGAGTGTGCACTCTCATATCGCTCAGCCATCACACTGATATTGTCTAAGGTTGCAAAATCATGCTCCACCAAATATGCGATCAGGTCTTTCCGATACGTACTGAGGACATGTTCTTTCAAGATCTCTTCCCATATGCCATCATAAGTAAGCTCAACTCCTGTCATTTTCATCCATTTGTCGAAGAGCACATGCACACGAGTACGAAATTGTGCGTGTGTCTCCGTTGTTCGTTTAGACGCCTCTCTGAAAAGTTTGCGGAAACTTTCAGCTGACAACTCATAATGCCGTAATAGCGCTTTCTTGAGAGCATCGTAGTCATCTACTTCAGTGGGTGCCATGTTATGATAAACATCCTTGGCAGCTCCTTGCAAAAATGCAGAAATATTAATGGCCCACTGTTTTTTGGGTATATGATGTATTAAGGCTAACTATTCAAACTGCGTTAAAAAGTTATCGATAATTTTGTCGTTGTCATTAAACATCAGCATGGCTATCTGGACGATACGTCTATCCTCAGATCTTTTGCTTGAGGGTCCTGAATGTTCATTCAGTTCTTCGCCCCTCCTAGATTCCGCTTCGATCCTTAGTCTTTCCATGGCTAATGCATGTTCTCTCTCCCTGGTTCTTTCTTTGGCTTGCAGTCTGGCTAACTCAATTTCTCTTTCTTTATCCCTTTCTTTTTCTGCTGCCTGCCGTTCTCTGTACTCCTTGAGACTCCGCTCTACAAATTCCGCTAATTGGGTCCCTTCATAACCTAATTCATCCTGTCCCAGAGATTTAAACTCTTTGACTAACTGCCTAACAGTTGCTATCCTAGTCTACTCGACTGTATCACCAACCAACTTACCTAGATGAGTACTCACTAACCTTTTTACTGCCTTACAGGAAACAGCTTCCCTAAGAATACTTACCCGTATTCTGTCCTAGTAAAGTCTTAACCTACAGACTTACTTAAAATTACTCAAAAGTAACCTAACAGCTTTTGGCAGTACAAAATTCTGAATTTTCCCCAAATTCAGCTTGCTCGCACCAACAAGTACAAATTACTCCCCCAAGACTGCCTTAATTATCTCTTCTCACAAGAGTAACTAAAGGCAATACTGCTTCTGAATTACTTGAATTCAGACAACACCCACGCTATCAGCAATTCAGGTACAGAATCTTAATTTCTTACAATGTCATACAAACATTAAAGAAAATCTCAACAATGGCATGCACAAATTACAAAAATGTTTAGATATTGACTCAATTCACACTCGTAATTCCTTATTTAAATAATAAACAAAGTTATCACTGCTATGGTATTATATTCCTATTCAGTATATGCTCAGATCTGCTATCCACTGTTCAAAATATCCAGGACGATAGACCCCACTTTGTAACCGGGGACTTTAAACATTAAAGCCTCCTTAATTGATTTGGCGATCGTTAACTAGGGAATGACCTCCCACGGTGTTATTGCCCAGTGTGGACAGATAGATGGAATGTTAACAGATAGCTGAGCAAGGCTATTGAAAGAAATAACAACTATGAGCCGCCTTTATCAATAAATAAAAATAAATTTAATCAATTAGTACATAATCAAAATTTCACCTTTCAATCCAACAGATTTACTAAAAAAAATGTAATCAATTAATACATAACCAAAATTTCACTTTCAATTAATACATGACCAAAATTTCACTTTCAATCTAACGGATTTACATTGATAGAATTTAGTCGCAGTGTTCAATTTACATAATATTACGAGTGGTGAATTTAGAGTTAAATCCCACGCTTGACAGCATCACCTGGCGTCTGTCTCCTCTCGTCTTGTTTCCACGTCTAATGCATGTGCTTTGGTCCTCTTTCTGACCCCTGTTTATTCCGACCTCTCTTACATGCGGATTTCCCCTTGACTCATCGGGTTTTCCTTTTACTTCTCTTCTCCTTTCTTCGAGGTATAAAGCTGTCCCCTTAAATACAAGAGTATTACGAGAGCTAATTATGCTTTCACCCACATCTCTGCATATATATATATATAAACTCACTTTGTTCGTATTCAGATTAGCGATTCACACTGCATAAATTCTGACATAATGTGATCTTATGTATAAACTCTCTTTGTTCGTATTCAGATTAGCGATTCACACTGCATAAATTATGACATAATGTGATCGTAA
This sequence comes from Megalonaias nervosa, assembly GCA_016617855.1. NCBI lineage: Eukaryota > Metazoa > Mollusca > Bivalvia > Unionida > Unionidae > Megalonaias > Megalonaias nervosa. The sequence continues at coordinate 18,024 of JAECUM010006867.1, forward strand.
CAAATAACGGACCTTACAAATTCCTGTATTTCAGTAAGATACACCCTATATTTGCACAAATGACCTTAGCTTGAAGTTCATTGCCCTCGCCACATAGCAATTGATTAGAAATTACCACGTGTTCTCTACAGACACATGCGGCCGTATATGCCAGCATACATTACTACACGTCTTATTTACATTTGACTAGTCAATTCTGTCCAATAAGATAAATGTTCAATTACTTATGGCATAATATTCACTAAATCTAGCTCCAATAACCAATAACCTGCAAGATCTTTTTAGCATTGCGAAATCATATATATGTATAAATATACAATTGTCATTAACTCACGAAAACAGTATCATCCTACACAGGAAATCAATTTATGTAACCATAAAAAGCATGACACATCTGCATATTAGAGTTAAGTCATAACTCTCTATGAAATACTGCGTATTTGAACATTCTTTGGGTTACATCATAAATCCCTATGAAAATACTGCACATTGAATATCTGATTACATGCAATCCGTCAATTCTATCAATGAACTAACTGTAAAATTAATATATAAATTGCATACAACTCTCAGCAATAGATTCCTATGAACTTGAATAATCGAGACATAGCATGAATCTTAAGCATATCAAACACATTTGCATAAAACAAACAAATGAAAATAGAATATTATATTGAAACTAAAATTGCGTACCTTAATGCTGTTCTTTCTTTCTCCCCACACAATCGTGTGTCAAATCTCTATAGCCTGTCTTCCTTTCCAAGACAGCTATCTGACATTTCTTCATTAACGAGAGAAACACAATTCTATTGTTCCCACGGAGTTGGACCTTTTGTCTTCTCACAAGGCAAGAGTCGAACTGAAGAATTCTGAGCAAGTTGGTACCCTAAATTCTGGTCTCCCAAAGTGTAAGCCTTAATTCTTACTGACCAATCGGAAGTAACTGTTCCTAAAATTCTCCCCTAATAATCCTGTCTTTCATCAGATTTCACCAGCCTAAAATATGCTGCAATTAGCTTTCCTTCGAAGATCAATTATTTGACATAAAGTCCTCTGCCGACTGATACGGTTGTAACTCTATGTACGCTGTGTCACTGTACCATTACGATGACTCGGTCAGTCCTACTGAAGCTTAAACGTAGACCCTTTTATGTTTCAGAGATGAAATAAGAGAAATATCAATGAACTTTCTCAAGACCTTTTGGCTTGACTAAGCTAACTTCAATGCACAATTTATTCACATTAATTTTCAATAAGTCTTCAAAATTTGCCACATTACAATGACCACAGGGTTTTCTTCATGCTATGTACATACTATCCTATCTAATATAAAATTTCATGAGGGTTGCATCTGAAGTTAATATTTGTATTAATTTGATGTACATTTTTCAGGTACTGTTCATGTCAGAATTGTGAAATTTATGGTGATGTGTGTCTCTACATTTATCTTATTACCTTGCATTTTTGGCAAATTGTATGCATCCTTTCTGCTTTAGAATTATAAAACCTTGTGAGATTACATATCTTATAACTACTACACCTTTTTGGAAACAAGAGGTCTTTGTGACTATTTATTGCTTCAGAGAATTTTTAAAAATTGGATTTACAGTTGTTACGAATATGTAATTTAATTACTTATGTGTTAATTTTAAATTCTTTTTTATTTTATTTTTGTATCATTACATTTTATTGTAATGGTTATTTTCATGGGATCTGATATTTTTTAAAGAGATATTATGTTTATATAAAATGTAGTATGACTCGCATAAGCACAAGCTTAGCATGCCATGGTTTGTCAATTTAGTAAACACTACGCGAAAACAATTGGTTATTGCCAAGATCATTTTCTGGCCTACATGTAAAATTGTATTGTTTACTGCGCTATTTGATGATGAAATAACCACATGTTCCATCGTGCACGCCTGAAATGACATCTTAGTTCAGTTTAAAAATACTCAGATCCCCGTGAAATAGTCGTATATCTTCAAGAAGAAGGATATATTTCTATTAGGTGCCGTAAAGAGTTGTATTTTCACATCTTTGGAGCCTGAGATGTTTTATCATAGATGACAGCTTGTTCAGAAGTTCATCTATTTTTTAGAAAATAATAATTTATTCCCTGGAGAACTATACAAGTGATTCCTTTGTATAAAAGTTTTAGGACAAAGACATTCAGTGGAAATTTATTCTAAATTGAAACATTACAAGTTGTGGTTCAACGTGGAACTCTTGACATTCGTATAAAGACTTCACCTGACGTCATCATCCTCCATCTTGGAACCTCGTCGAGATTCAAACTTGGATTCAGTTAAAACTATTTAGTGATAGAACTTGTATTTTTTTCAGTACTAGGATAAATGTTTGGATTGTATTCACAAACTGTAAGTCCTACTTTCTATTTTCACCTTTTCACCATGTTTTCTAGGGAAATAAATTATTTTTGTTAAAACTTACAAAGCTTGTTGATTTCACTCTTTTCTTTTGTTACTTTTAAATGAGCCGATACATAACACAGTTCATTTATTGGGCATTGTTTATGTTAGAATCGTAAAACTTTATAATTTCATTCATCTCTGTTGGTATGATGTCCTTACAACTAAAGAAGATAACTGTGACCTACATCTTATGCCTTACTGACATAGGATGAGTATTTTTATTTAACTCAGGACCTCTGAGATTCTTCCATGTTGTATAGATTCTAGCCTACACTTAACGTCCTTCCTGACTAGTACAGATCAGGTAATGCAACAATTTCTTCATCAAGTAGCAATGTCTATACCCTGGAATGCAAACTAAGTTCAGACCTTATTTTAACTGAGGAATGGTCAAAACAAAATAAGATGGTAATCTACAATGCATGCTTTTGGGAACATATAAAATCTTGCAAAGCTAAAGAAGAAAGACTGTACATTAATAATAATACAATAAAGCAGCTGAAAATGTAAAATATAATATAAGAAGCTATTAGAAGAAATTTTGGGCAGAAGTCTTAAGTGGGAAAAACAAGCACACAATCCCCATTGATGCATCATCATCAGATATGTTAACAGAATTAAAATGGTCAAAAATCATAAGAAAATACATTTTTTGAAAGCAATACTGGTTTTTAAATGTATCAAGAATGTTCCAGAGTACACGGCTAAGTTATTCTACAAAACTTCTTCTCCCTATAATCTAAGATCAAATTTTAGCAACGATTGAGAAGTACCAAAACCATGCATTGAACAATTCAGAGGAAATCTGCAGTATTCAGGGACAAAAATATGGAACTCATTTTCTGCTGATTCAGTTAAATCAGTTAAAAAATGTATATGCAGTATTGAATCAGACCTACATATTAACTAACAAACTAAAAAAAGAAGTTCATGTTCTGGATTTATTGCAGTGTTACTCTTCAAATTTATCACTTGTTTGTTTTGCATCCTTTATATCAGTATATTTATTTTAAAAAGTATGTAAAAAAAGTCTTGTATTTATAAATTCTGTGTATGAATATTCTACTTTTGTACCTAATGTTGTTTTATGAAAAAGTATAATACTTACGTAAACTTTACTGCATGCTACACTTTTGCAGCATAGCCTTAGGTATATCCAAGCAGAAGTGATCATTAACTGAATACATGAAGATGTTGCTGAAAGTAATTTTCAAAACATAGTTATTAGACAGATGAAACAAACATTTATATATGCAGTTAAATCCTCCTACTTTCATAATATATTTTAGTATGTATTTGTGAATATGCTTACTTAAATAGTTATTTTCATGAGGAAGAAACGTTTGCATGAAGACATATATATATATATATATATATATATATATATATATATATATATATATATAAACTTTCTTTTTGGAGCAGTTCAAGGAGATTAGTTGTATTTAATTAATGGAGTTATCCTCCTTAAATAAAGACAGTATTATTATTATTGTTGTTGTTGTAGTCATACTTACATTAAAATCCTGGTGTAAGGAAAATGGCATCAAAGTAAGTATTAATGATAATACCCAACAAAAGAGATCAAAACTTGAGAACAACAATTTGAATCTTATGTTGAATGATATTTTTCTATAAATTATTACTCATGACAAACTCCATGGGGTGATGGTTGACACAATCTGCAATGGAATGAACATATTCAAGTCATATGCCATAAAGTCAATTCATGTCTTTGGTTACTGAGTAAGATAAGGCCATACCTTTCAGCCAGACATACGTTAATAAATTGCAGAAGCTACAACCATACCTAGACTACTATAATGTTATTTGTGGAAACAACTTCGATCGGAATATTTTGAAAATTATTCCGCTTGCAAGAAAGAGCTTGCAGACTCATCCTAAATAATCCTGAATATATCCCAAATGCAATAAATAATATTAAAATATCAACAGTAAATGAATTACCGGTAATATTTTTTTATATGCAGAGTTTCAAATAAAATGTAGCTTATTATCAATGCTTTTTTTAATTCTGTGCAAAACTAAGTTCTGTGTATGTAAATATGTATATAATAGATGGCCACAAGGAGAATTAGTTCAATGCAACTAATTGTGTCACCCTCTTTAAATAAAATCATTATTATTATTGTTAATGCTCTACAAACAATTGTAAAAAAATTTGATGGACTATGTTAATCCAACAGGTAAAGTATGAATAGGTACTGAAATCAGATAACCATGTACAAAAGTTTCACACAGATGTAAATGGTGACTCAGAATCTTTTTTTAAGTGATACCCCGCCAAAAATAAATACAAATAGAAATGTTTTTTTGTTGCTGTATCCATTCCTGTAATCACTTTCACTCTGATCAGTTCAAAATATAAGAAACATTACTGTCCACTTAACATTATTGGAAACAGGCTATAATTATTATTATTATTATTATTATTATTATTATTATTATTATTTTATTTTGCATCACTTGAAGCAAGTCTTATAAATATTTCATTTTAGAAAATTAACTCCAAACGACAATCTAGTAGCTAATGGGAATATATAGACATGTCATCGAAAATATATTGTTAGTGTCCAGTTCCTAAGATGCATATATAACTCAATTTAGCCATTTTTGATTTTATCAATAAAATCTTTAGCATCAAAACATATCATTTTTTCTCTCTTTGACTTCCTGAGTACATAATTCGTTGGCGTTGCTTGGTGTCAAAACAAACCTGCATTAGACGTGTGGTGTTAGTATGTTGAACATTTTGGGATATCTCGGTAGTTTCCCTTAAACATTGTCAATACAGAAATGGATATAGCAATTGACGTGGACGATCGGGTAAGATCTAAAAATTAAAAAAGCTCAAACTATAAGACTGCACTTTCAGATGTCAATGATTTTCATACTTTCTACGGTTTAAGATAAACCACGAAAGCTAACGAAAATTTCAAATATCTCATTTATATGATACATATTTTTTCGTCTACAATTTCTATAAAAGGTCGTTCCACACACCAAATCAACCAAAATCCAAAAAAAATCTGCCCTGGTGACCATCTCAGATTTCCATTAAATTTTTTTCCAGCTGTGCATCTTATATGATGGCTGCAGGCAAATTTTCAGTAAAAAAAATTCAATTTACTTGTAATGCAGACTGAATTGGGGTAGCATAGTTTTTTAAATGGCAAATTCATCCGCTTATGTTAAATTAAGCGGATGGTTTTCAAATACTTGTAACGTTTTTTATGATACAGGATATCAGGCTTGTTGATATATTGTCCACTAGTAGGGGACATACCAGTCAGCTGCTTAACAGGCAGATAAAACCAGACGTTGTTCTCAGAGCACTAGTAGGGGACATACTAGTCAGCTGCTTAACAGGCAGATAAAACCAGACGTTGTTCTCAGAGCAATACAACTTTTATTAGGTCATCATGTACATGTATGTATACTACACATTCCATCATAGGCTAGTAACAGACATCAGTCATGTGACTACACTGAGAAGCTGAATGAATCTACTATGCTCTTTTTCAAATTATGCTACATTAATTTTATTAAACAAGGCTGAAATTTACCACTATACTACATATTTGTGACCTGGGGAATCGGAATCTGATCTCCGATTTGTTCAATATCTTAGATGTTTGAGATATTTGTAGAAAAATACACACCCTTAAATTAGACTTTTGTTCGTGATGGATTTTTTTCTTCTCTTTCTTATTTATTTTTATTCTAACAATATAGGGAGGGTGTTTTTATACTCAAATAAATTTTTCATTAAAAAGAAAGAAGGCTTCCCAAAATTCATTTTAATGAAAAATGTTGACATCTCATAAATTAGTGATTCAGTGTACATATAGGCTGATAAAAGCAGCCTCACACCTGTAATGATATAGATGGTGGGGGTTGATATACCTATTCATTTGAACCTGCAAAAATCTGCAGACACTTCTGTCTGCACACATTGGTGTATATTTTATACCTTTACAAACATATCAGTAAGAGCTTAGAACCATGTGGGTTTTGTTACAAGTCTATGCTCTTAAAATAAGTAACAGAAAAGAGTGAAGACAACAAGCTTTGTAAAATGTAACAAATAATTTATTTTCCTAGAATACAAAGTGAAAAATTAAGAAAAAAGAACTTATGGTTTTACGAATCAAATCCAAAAATAATCGAAGAATTAAAAAAATAGAAGTCCAAGTATTAAAATGTCCTGAGTGAATCTGAGTTTGAGTCCTGATGAAATCCAAAATGGAAGGCGATTACATCTGTTGTAACCTTCAGAGTGTAGATGTGTCGACAGTTTCTTGTTGAATCACAGAAAATATTATTCCAGTTTTGAATTCCGTATAAATTCCAGTGAATGTCTTGACCCAAGAATTTTATAGGAGCACTTATGTATTTCCAGGGAAATGAATCACTCGAATTCAATAAAATAAAAATTCAACCCAAACTGGTTACATCATAACAACTTAATGTGTCAGTTGTTTGGAGCCCGACTGAATGTACCTTTATCAAAACAACAGTTATACACTAATTAAGATGCAAAACAGATTCCCGGATGAAGGTCAAAAGTTCATTCTTCTGGAAAATATAGAAGATTGTAACAATAGATACATACCATCCATCACATAATCCAGGTATGACCTTGACTTAATAATTCTTACTCTGAGAAAGATAAAAAAAAAAATAATAAAGAAAAGTTATTTACCAAAGCTGTCACTGATTCTGAAATGAGGTCAGCAACTAGATACAGTGTTTCTATTATTGGCTATTTATCAATGAAATTTTTTAAAAAATCAGTCAGGTCAAACAGAACTAAACTCAATTCTGGACAATATCAAATCCAGTAAACAAAGTTACATTACAATTGCATTTAATGGAATTTTAAAAAATTTAAAACAAACAAACAAACAATTAAATATACATAACAGTTTGCTTTGCATTATGTAGTGCCAAAACAGTTGGAGTAAAGTAACTTGCCCAAGGATACATCATGGTAGCAGACTTAAGCTGGTTCAATGGTAGGATTCGAGCCTACACCCTTTCTTACCACTGAACCACCATGGTTCCATTTAACTATATAGAGAAAGTAGAATGTAAATTAGTTGATAAGTTGCATCATCCATTATTTGCATGATTGGTTTAGGGGGAAGGAGAAGCTTAAAATTTAAAAAATGTTATATGTGCATAATCGATGAACATGAGTATGCACCATTGATGTGGGATCAATCTAGGACACCAACGACCTATGAGAATTTTCTGAGGAGATCACTGAATGATGCATTTTTAATTAGTAATAATAGATGGTGCATGACCTTCATGATAGTAAGGAAAGTCATATGTTTGAAAAACAGTTTGTAGCATGTCTTTGGTAGGACTACTGTCATGTGGTCAACTTGTTTTGCAATCCACAAAGGCAGTTTTCAGGTAATTAAAGTCTTTCATAATAAGGAACAGAATTCTTTAATGCTTGATTTGATATTTTGATAGTTTGTTTTGCATGAGGGCTTAAAAAAAGAATTAGTCACAGTAGACATTATCATCCCAAATGGCATTGTTGTTTACTTTATAAATGCACATTGTCTGCCTCCATTGCCTTAGTACATGTATTCTGTTACATCTAGGGCTGGTGCCCAAATGAAAAGTATGACGTCATCACCAAATGTTTTGGGATAATAGCTGTTGTGGTGGGTTTTTTTCTTGAATGTTACTTTCTGTTGGTAAAATAGCTGGTTTAGAGCTAGATTTTTGCCTAGTGCTTATGTATTTTGTGTTTTGGTTAAAGACCAACAATTATAATAATACACATTTTTGCAGTTGAAAGAAAAATGAGTGACAGCAAACTACTGTCTAGTGCAGAGTCTATTCTAGGATTTGTTTAGGTGCTTTATGACACAGTAACAAGAGCAGGTTATTGAGTGTTAAGACAATTGAGTAAAGTGCCTTACCCAACAACAAGCCATGGTAGCTGACCCAGTCTGGTCCAATGGTAGGATCTGAGCCTTTCCCTTTCAGTCATGAGTTTGGCATGCTAACCATTGAACTACCTTGGCTCCCTCTGTTCTAGGACGTGCTATTGTGGGTTTTGTGCTTATTTCTAAAATAATTGCATTGAAAAATCAACAATTTTTTTTTTTCAGACCCTGTCTTTACTTCTTCATTAAATCCTGAATCCTTTATCCAGAAATGTTTTCCCCTTGTTCGTAATGGAATTTCACCCCATAATTTTCAGTTCTTGAATATACATTGCTGACCATGATTTAAACTAATAATTCAGTCAGAACTTCAGAAAATTACTTTAAATCTTTGAAAATTCAAACTTCAGTCACTAGCATTAGCATCATTCAGAGCCTTAAAGATGTGCTTAGTCCAGTTGTAAAGCACTAATGATGTATCTGCAGCTTAAAAAAACAATATAAACCTGAAAATGAAATTTTGAGTCCTCAGCACTTTGAATAGTTGAAGTCTACATTTCTCTCCTGTCTGCATAAGGAATGATATGTTTCAGCTGCCAATAATGGTATGTCCTAAATTTTGTGATGATATAGAATTAAATATGTTTCACAAAGGTTTTGGAAATCTGAACTTTCAGATTTAAAGGTCATCATGTGCATTACGTTTTACGATTTCATGATGAGTACTAAGTCAGCATGATAAAATTAGTATCATATGAGTTTAATACGTAGAATATATATATATATTCATCTAGACAAAAATGATTATAATGAAAATTCTGATGAGGAAGTAAATTGGAGAGATGTGTAGTTCGTAATTGTTTTTTTTCTTGAAGTCATCCAAGAAGAAGTCTGAACTTGGATTCTATGAGGCAGATAACGATGAGACTATATTTGACAAGTCAAAGGTGCAGACACACACATTTACAAGCTTCCCAGAAGGTGCTGAATATGAGCCAGAAGACGATGAGGATGAGACAGAAGGAGATAAATCTCAAGTAAACATTTACTTTGTCATATATACTCACAGCAGTGCAATAAAGTCTGGTGTTTTTTTTAGGTTTCTATAAATGATGGCAGAGAATTCATTTAGAAACTGACAGAGAGGAAAACCCACTTGTCACTGTATGAACATGAATAAAATTGACAATCACTGTAAAGTAACGTGTTATTTTCCAAAGCTGGTGACTTAACATATGCATAAAACTTGCTACTAGTTTTACAATATAGTTGTGGTCTTGCATACACAGAGGATATTTTCTTTTCTTATGTTAATACTGGATATATTTCATTTGTGTTGTATCAAAAACATCATAATTTAAACAGTGACAATGTACAGTGCAGTAGTGCATAAAAAAGTCAGAGTAGTCTCAAAAAGTAATGTTTTTGTCAAGTGAGAGAAAAGTACTGTTTGCAGAGATGCTGTAGCTTGATAAATTTTAAATTCATAAAATAACCTTATCTATGGAACTTAGAGACTTGCAGTTTAGGACAGGTGGTTTCTTAATTCTGGCAACCATTATGATTCAGTAAGTAATGGGTCCATGCAACTTTTTATATAATTTAAAATTTGGTGAATATATTTCCCTTTTTTCACATGTCCAAAGTATAGCCTTATATTTCAACTTGTGGAAATACAAGATTTCCCATCATGCCATGCAATACTTAATACATGTTCATCAGTAATTGTACTGATGTCACTAAAATGAACATTTTATAACCTAGAGCAATAAATTTTAAGTGCCATTACTTTTATGAATGGAAATTACTTTCTGCAGAAGATATATGAGTTGACACCATTTGATATTCTGTGAAGTTATGTCCCCTGTACAACCTTGTCAACAACATAAAAAAAAAGTTGGTCTCGTTTGATTTGACTTGCTGTTGCAGTTGTATGTAGGAAAAATTGATTTAATAAAATGTCAAAAATGAAGTTTATTACAACATCAGATCATCTGAAACCCACCACTCTTTTAGATAGTATTTTTATAATAAATCTATGAATACGATTTAAGTCAGTGTGAACTTCGGGGATGAGGTTAGGATGGAAGGGTGAGTTTAATCTTCAAAGCATCATTTTAGAAACAATACTGGCATGTAACAAAAAGAAAAATTTCTTTTCTTGTATTAATACTGGACAATTTTCATTGTGTGGTACAATAAAGGCCATGTGTTAAAAACACAATTGGGAATTTAATAAATGGAAGTTGCATTAACAAGATCAATAGTATTTGACAATATTTTCAACCATTTATGTATTCATTTTATAGTGTGTTGTTTGAAGCTTTTAAGCAAAAGATAATTAATAATCCTAGATCTCCAGAATCACTCCATCTGTAGCTTATAACAATCACTTTGACACTGAATGTTCATCAACCTAACACTGTAATATGCATAATAATCACTTTGACGCAAGATATTCATCAACATAACACTGTAATATCATTTTTGCCTTTGTCCTTAAAATGTTTCTATTTAATAATTCAGGAATATCCCTAGCTCAGGAAATTGACCACCTTCCTATATAATTCGGTGCAAAATCAAGAAGAATAATGGACTATTTGAAAATTTAAGGGCTACCAAAATAATGTGCTAAATATCTCATAAATATTGCTTTTGAAGCAAAACAAATGTACATTTCAATTAGTTATATATGGGGTGCATTAAAAAATAAAGTAAGTATAACTGTATTTATACTTGTAGATTGATACCAGTCTATCTTAGGGAGATCGCTGTACATTGTGCAAAAAACTTTGCCTATCTGTAGTTAGATATTACACCTTATGTTGTTGTTGTTTTGTTCCATTTTTGTTGGAGCACTTCTGTTTTTGCACTTAAAAGTTATGGTTCTAATCTATTTTGAATTACTTTATATCATAGATATTTGGTGTAACCAAGGCCAGGTTTGATTTGATATTGCTGCTGCTTTTATCAAAATCCTTCATAATTGTATACCTTCTTTGCAGTTATTACAGGAGGGCAAAAAGTCACCCTCTTTTTGGACCTTTGAATACTACCAACAGTTTTTTGATGTGGACACAAATCAACTGTTGTACAGAATTGCTGGTTCCATGACACCAAGACCAAACAGCAAATATCTGAAGGGGTACATCAGGCCAAACCCTGATCTGTATGGTATGTGATAGTCATCTGGATTGTGCTGATTTTTTAGGGACTGATGTATTTAGTGTGTGCATTTCCATTAAATTTGGAGCATAAGCAGGATTCAATTGCAGTTAATGCAAATCATTAGCATTTTCCCCACTTTATATTTAAGTGAGCATCCAAATACTTCAAAATATTCTTCAATTTGTTTCAGAACATATCACAAGAGCAAGTCAAAAGTTCCACAATAAAAATCAGAGTGAAAATTAACAATTTTCTTTTAGTGATAAGATATAATAACCTTTCAGGTGGCAAAAATTGATATTTGGGACAAATATATGGCCTTTTGCCCATATTTATCCTTTATATGGAGAATAATTACTATAATTTTTTGATGACAATTTTTTTTTGTTGTTGTTGTAGAATATTTACATTACAGGACCCTTCTGTGTATTACCACAAATCAAATATTGTATATGTCAGATTTTCTGGTCATTCCAAAAATTGCATTTGACGCTCCCATGCTGGCTTTTGAATGTAGAATAGTCTCATGCACTCTTTTGCATGTTGTAAGAATTGATTAGTGTTGGCAGAAGTCAAGGTGGCTGAGTAGTGAGCATGCCAGACTTTACAGCTTAAAGGGTTGAGGTGAAAATCATATCAGCTTGCCACTATACTAAATAACCTATTTGTGTTGCTGTTCCATAAAACACCAAACCAAACCTTCCTGAATTTGCTGTCGTTTTGTATCTAGATTACTGTTACAACTCTATGGTCATAAACTATGCAACAAAGTGAAGGAAAACCAAAAAGTTTTGTAAAATCAACAAATAATTTAATTATCAAAATTATATGAAAATTTAAGAGAAACTTATAGTAATATAAATTGGATCCAGAATAATCCAATAAAAAGTGCTACACAATTCCAAAAGAATTGAATGTTCCAAATTAATTCCAGATCCATGAATTTACTGGTGTACCAGCAGTCCTGATATATCATAATGGCATTGTCCATAACTCCTTTGGATAAATTAACAATTGTCCCAGAATAATAGTTTAGTCCAATGAGAACTTTGTAATTCTAATGAATAATCAAATGTGTTCTCTCAAATAATATCTAAACACAACATTAAATACATCTGCAGACTGATATTGACATATGAACATATGAAATAATAATCTGAAATAGGAATGAAGTCAATTCAGTTCTCACCTTATATACTCCTGCAAGAGTCTGTTAACAATATCACAATATACCCCACATGACAGACTTTGCTACTCAATCTAATATTTCATAATACATGTATCTATTCATATTACCTAAGTCACAGTGCTCAACAACCTGACTTTAACTAGCCAACCATAACTTGAAAACATGTTTATTATTAGAAACTTGACATCATCTATTTATAGAGCCTATGCAATCTCGAGGCACACTATTTTAAAATAGAATCTGTGCCCATATACGAAATTAACTATGTAATATCTTTTTTTATAGATAATCACTACAATTTACAGTCATGAACAAAAGTTGCAAAAAATATAGATATACATAATAATTATTAACATGCAGTCTTTACATGGAGGTGTCCTGTAGAGTAGTTTCAACTGCATTTGCTCTATTTTTAAGCAATGTTTCTGTCTGCTCAAATTGATAATACGGCTTTTTCATATTATGGATGATGACTAGAGACAATAGAATATTTTTTTTAAGGCTGGTATATAAGAGTGTAATTTCTATTACCAGGCCCTTTTTGGATTTGTTGTACCCTGGTATTCACGACAGCCATCACAGGAAACCTAGCCAACTACCTCCAGACTGCTGGCAAAGACTACAAGTGGAAATACGACTTTCATAAGGGTGTGTATCAGCATTAAGAATTCTGAGATTCATTTTGCAGAATGTATAGACGTGCTTAAATTAATGTTACAGGGCTCAAAATGCCCCAGATCTATTTGCAGTTTGCCAGCAAATATAATTTGTGACTGGGAATAATCAGCAGAAGGAATATTTTGCTAGTGCAATTTCCCAGTATCAGGTTTACAATTTAATGAAAGATAACCCCATCCCAGTGGCTCCCTAGGCCCCTGTTATGTTCATTACAATCCTCCTGCAGTAAATTTATGATTCTAGTTTACCATTGTCTTATTTCTATATTCAGTTGTTACATTATCGTACAAATATATAAATGTGCCAAAATAAGAACTTAAACTGGGATCAGTGTAAGGAGAGGAAAATTTAGAGAATATGGATTACTGATAGTGTCATTAAAACGCTATGTAATTTGCCAATGTACATTGAAAATCAAAATAATTATGGATCAGCCAACATATTTTTTCAGTGGTGTATTAAATCAGAAGGTTCATATAACTTGTTTATGCAACATTTATGTATTCATGGTTGAGTTTATTCATATTTATTCATAATAATTATCAAAGTGATATAAATTGGTCATGCTTACATGTAGTTCTTATTGATGTATTTGTATTATGCTGTTAAACTTCAATTTGTTATGCATTTCTTGTAGGTTGTCTCAGTAATTATATTGTTATTATTATAGTTCTCTTAATTGAATAGTTTGTATATTTGTTGTATGCCTGTGTTCTTTTTTTCCTCAGTCATTTTGGAGATGTCTTACAAGAATAAGAAATGTGATTGCTATAAAGTTGCTGAGGATAATCATAAGATGTGCTTTGCCAGAACAAAATGTACATCATTATAACCCATGCTTTGTTTGTGCTTTGTGGGCAGAGGACATTTGATCCAATGCAGTAGAAAGTAGATGAAGGGTTGTGAGAAAGGGCATGTGTGAAAGTGACTGCCAACCATTTGGTCCTGCCATCCAGCTAATCAGTGTATGGTTTTCGGTGGACATAATTCTGTCTTTTCGAGTAGGCAAACTGCACAGCTCAAGACACATGTCAAAGTATACCACGCAGACTATCCTGGTCAGTAGCCAACCAGCTGGACAGACCATATCCATGATGCTGACATATGGCACACTGGCATCACAATAGTGCAACCTGCCCAGCTGGATGAGATGGACTTATTTGCATATTCTGTTTTGAAGATATCTACAGAATTTTAGAGAAGAATTGTTAGTTGTCTTTATGTGGTGTGTCAAAGGCAAGATAAAGCCTGGCGGAGCCCATCCCTCTCCAGACTGGATGGCCACAGCTGAAATCCACTGATATAATGTGGCACACCCTGGCCCTGAGCACATGGTCGTTGAGCTCATCTTGGAGCCATTCTGCCCTGGCCAATGAGTTCATCGAGAAAGACTTCCGCCCAGTGATGCTGTGCTATCATCACACTATTTTACCCATAGTAAATCTTATTCCATCCGGTACGGATCCAATGGACCTGTACCACAAAGCCACCAGAGCTGACCTCATCAGTGGCAGCAGAGGAGATTGGTTTTGAACACCAGTTGGAGTCAGACAGGGGATGTATACTGTCACCTACACTCTTCAACATTTTCCTGGAAAGGATCATGGAGGATGCCTTGCATGACCACAAGGGCACTGTCAGCATCGGAGGAAGAACAGTCACCAACCTTCGCTTTGCAGATGATGTTGATGGTTTAGCAGGAGATGAAAAAGAACTGGCTGACTTAGTTGAGCGCCTCGACACAACCTCCACAGCATATGGTATGGAGATTAGCACCGAAAAAACCAAACTGATGACAAACAACACCAATGGCATCAGCGCAAAAATAAAGGTCAGTGGACAGAAGCTAGAAAGAGTCACAAGCTTGAGGTACTTGGGATCAGTTATCATGGATGAGGGCTCCAAACCAGAACTACTTTGCAGGATTGCCCAGACAGCAGCAGCAATAACAAGGTTGAGACCAATCTGGAAAGATACCAACATTGCTTTTGGTTCCAAATTAAGGCTGATGCGTTCGATTGTCATATTCATCTTTCTGTATGCTTGTGAAACAAGGATGCTCACATCAGATCTTCAAAGAAGAATTCAAACCTTCGAAATGAGATGCTACCGCAAGATCTTGGGCATCTCATTCATTGACCATGTAACCAACGAAGAAGTCCACAACAGAATCCAACGAGCCATCAGATCCTATGAAGACCTCTTGACCACTGTAAAAAAAAAAAGCGCAAACTGTAGTGGTATGGTCATGTCTCAAGACCATCTGGACTGGCAAAAACAATCTTGCAAGGCACAGTGCGAGGGTGCAGAAGAAGAGGCAGACAGAAAAAAGGTGGGAACACAACATTAAGGAGTGGACAGGCATGGGATTTGGAGATTCCCAAAGGGCAGTAGAGAACAGGGAAAGATGGAGAGAATTGGTTGTAAAGTCAACTCCAACGACCTCTTGGGTTAAGGGATTGATGATGACGACAGAATTCTGCCTGTGAGAATGCCCTCCTCCTCCTCCAGCAATGAATATCACATAAAAGGTCAAGGCTTTAGTGGATGTTGATGAAGATGATGAACATTCATCTTTAAAGATTTTACTGCAGTCAGCAAAGATTGGCAAAACTATCAGATTTCTCTCAGATGAGTTTTGTGACCCCAATAATTTAAGAGTTTTCTTTTTACCAAGTCAGTTGCCTAACAGCTTCTTGCAATCTTGATATGATAGGAAGAGATGCTCTCTTGGGATCTTTGTTTCTTCAACCCCCACCATGTGGTGACCCTGTGGTCTCTCCCTTTTGGTTCCCGCCTTGTATCTGATACATATTTCCACATACCTGTTCACACAGCATACCACAAGTACCATTGCTTTTGGTACCATGAAGTTGTGTACCAATTCCACACCCTTCCATTCAGCCAGAACCTCAGCTGTTGACCATCACCAAGACATTAAACTGTGCCATATCCCACTTGACGATGCCCTACTCCACAGTGAGGGGATGTACCTGTACAATATTCAACAGAAAACACTACATAACTTAGGTTTTAGTTCATGGTAGGAATAGCCTTTTCTACCTCATTTGCAGCTTTAGGTGGATAGACATTGTGCAGAAGCCTGACCATGTCCCTTCTCATCATTTCATTCATCTATGTATGGATTTTCTAATGCATGTCAGCCTGATTTGTCTTCCTTCCAAATGTATCAACTGTATTGTCAATGCATTGTACACATCCTCTGCCAGGACATTCATGTCATTTAGGGAGTTTCTTCAACTCCTCCCTCTGCTCAGTGGGGCAGAAGACCAGCTCTTCCTCAGCCACCTTTACTTGTGGCCCTACTGGCACAGTGGCACCCTGTCTTGGCTCATTTAGATTACCAGATCAAAATCAAACACATACTTCCTCATTGGAAGGACAGGAGTAGCTAATGGCTTCCAAAGTCCCACATCTGGAAGTCGAGGTCTGTATGCAAGTGGAGGGATGGTCATATCAACATGGGGTTTTCACTAAAAGACTTTAAGACATTTAGTTGGTCTGAAATGAAAATGGTGCATGTCTGATACCCAAAACTGCTACTACATCAGCCATCTTGAAAATCTTATCAATACTCATTGATGGAAAGTCATACCAGCATTGGGTTTTCACCAAAAGACTTCTTCTGATGTCTAGTTGGTATTAAATGAAAATGTTGCCTCTCTGACTGTCTTGTTACTGTTATTCAGCCTGAATGGAAAGTCACACCAAGATGTGGTGTTTACCAGAAAATTAATTATTGTGCCCCTGAATACAAATGGTGCCAACTGGACTAAAGATATGGCTGCCGCAATGAAAATGTTGCCACTAATTCTCCATAATGAATGGTTATATCAACATATGGGATTCACCAGATGTCTTCTAATGGTGTCTAATTTGTCCACAATGAAAATGGTGGTGATCTTACATCCAATATGGCTGCCACAGTTTCTAATTTGAAAATCATACAACTTAGGAATATCAGAGATGGTTTCAACAATCAGCACTTAACAAGAAATGGAATTCCTGGAAATTCTTTTCAGATTCTTGTTAATAAGTAATTTTAGAAGACTTAAAGCTAACCAAAACTGCACAGTAGAAAATGGTCCAGATTCCCATGCAGCTCACCTTAAAATATCATTTATATTCTTTTTTGTAATTTCCTAAATCAGGCGCATTTTAACTTGTATGCTGTATAGATTAACTGCATATTTTAGTCGTATTATGAATCAAAACCTTTGTATACTGGCCACTTGGCCAACCACTATAAAATGGCCAACATTATTGGACTCAACAGTGTCCAGTTTATAGATGTACTTGTGTGATTTCTTGCTATTTGATAAGAGATCATACTTAGGACAAATGACAATATTTAATTGCTAGTAAAGTGCATGAAAGGTAGAATAATGATAATTAAGAACTTTCAGTTGACATCTATATATATATATATATATATATATATATTTAAAAATTTGGTGTTATTTTTCTGTAGGAAACCATAGATGATACAGTTTAAACTAAATAAAGTGTAAAAAAAAAAGATAAAAAATTCCAACAATAATGCAGTTCTTGCATATTTATTAAAATTTCCTACTTTTTTCAAAGTTAGTTTTGACATAACCCAAAAAATAACTTAAAATTATATCTGAGTGAAATTGCTGCTGTACAAGAAGAATACATGCTTTGTTTATTTAGGTCTTCATTTCTTTCACAGACACACACAATATTTTTGTAGATACTTATGTGCCATATATTTATAATAGATTTCTCTCTGGCAAATTTTTATAAATTTCATAGTTTTGTGTTTAATTTTTGCAACTTTGCTCCTTCATATATCATTTTGGTTAAAATTATAAGCAATGGTATTTTTTAATTTCAGTTACATATGCAGCAGCTGCAATTTTTGGCTACTGGTGGGTGTTGCCTTCAGCAATATTTGGACTTCTGTGGTGGAGAAAGTCCCAAACTGGCATAACTTTCTTGGAAATACTTTGTGTTTATGGATATTCTCTGGCAATTTATATTCCTATTTCTGTAAGTATATATGTGGAAGAACGTTGAAAGCTCTACCAGTATTGCAAGTCATATCTTTGGTGTGTATATTAGTATATTGGATTCATTACCAGAAGGTGCAGATCTGACTTCTGCCACCAGGTCATCCTTGATTGGTTGCCATGGTTTGTCCCTGGGGCAGTTCACTTTACTTGCAATTATATGATATAATCTTCATGTGTTCTTGTGTCCTAAAATATAAAAACAATAAACACAAACATGCACACAACACAGCCAAGTACACTTGCAATAAATATACATGACAGTACTTTTACAGTGATCTTTATGCGCATTTCCTAGGCACTGTACTGATTTGGATCCTATTTGTCACAAAGCATGCTGGCATGAAGTCCGTCAGGTTTGTTCAAATGATGTCGGTCTGTCATAAATTTGGCCAGTGTTACTGAAAATAGAAAAACCTTTAAATGACTTCTTCAGAACTGTTGAATAGAATTTGACCAAACTGATCGAAAACATTTGGTATGTATACCTTCCAATTGCGTACAAATCATTGTTTGATCATCAGATTCATCCATTGTTACTTAAAATAGAAAGTCTTTCAATTAATGCATCTTCCAAACCACTGAATAAAATTTGAACAAAATTTGATAGAAAGCATACTGGCAAGAAAACCTTTTTGATTTATACAAAAATACTGATGAGTTTTCATATATAGCCTCCATTGCTAAAAATAGAAAAACCTTAAAACACCTTCACCTAAAAAGCCACTCAGCAGAACTTGCCCAAAGTTTACAGAAAGCTCTCAGGCATTGAGGGCTTTCATTGAACAACGGATGCTAATCTACCATTAAATATGGCCATCATTTCTAGAAACAGACAAGTCTTTAAAGACTTCTTTTGACAAAATGCTAAATAAAGCTTGATCCTGTTTGGCAGAAAGCATGCTGGCATGAAGTCCTTTCAGATTTATACAAATGACTGCTCTGCCATTAGATGGATAGCCACCATTACTAAGAGAGAAAACACATTAAACGACTCCTTCAGCAAAAGTGTTGAATAGAATTTGATCAAAGCTGACAGAGCATCTTGGCATGCAGACCTTCAAGTTTGTACAGATGATGCTAATCCAGTCATATAGGGCCACTAATTGCTAAAACTTGGAAAACCTTTCAACACCTTTTCCTAGACCAGTGGATACAATTTGACCAATCTTGACAGAAAGAGTCGTGACTTAAAGACCGTCAAATATGGCCATAATCACAAAAACTATTAAAACCTTTAAACAAGCTTCTTTAAAACCTATCAATAGAACTTTACAGAACTTGATAAAAAGCATCCTGGCATGAAGACCTTTCAAAATTTGTACAAAAGATGGGGACCAGCCATTAATTGTCTCCTTCATTATTAAAAAGAGAAAAACCTTTAAACAACTTTTTATATTAAAAAAAGACAGTCAACAGAATTTGACCAAAAGTACCTTTGGCATTGAGGGGTTTCAGTTTTGTACAGCTGATGCTGATCTGCCATCAAAACATGGTCACCATTACCTAGAAAAGCATTGGTCAAAAATGTCTCAAAAACCACTCAACAGAATTTGATCATATTTAACAGAAAGCATGCTGGCACAAAGACCTTCAGAATTTATACTAGTGATGCCAGTTCACCATTACATTGGCCATGATTAACATAAAATAGAATAATCTTCAAGCAACTTCTCCAAAACTATTGAATAGAAATTAACCAAATTTGACAGAAAGCATCCAAGCATGAAGACTTTTCAAGTCTTTGCAAATAATGCTGATCCACCATCAAATATGGCTGTTGATACTAAAACTAGTAAAACTTTTAAATAACTTCTCTAAAACCATTGAATAGAATTTTATCAGTTTTGACAGAAAGCATCCTGACATGAATACCTTTGAAAATGTGTACATATAATACCAATCTGCTATCAAATATGGCCACCATTGCTGAAAATAGAAAAACATTTAAATGACTTCTTCAAAACTACTCATCTAAATCTGACCAAATTTGCCAGAAGTGATCTTGGTATAGAGTACTTCCAGATTTATATAACTGATGTGATCCACCATTAAATATGACTGAAATTACTAAAAATAGTTGAACCTTGAAGTGACTTCTTCATATAAATCAACTGAATTTGACCAAATCGGACAAAAATCATCTAGGCATATAGAACCTTCAACCTTATACAAATGATGGCAATTTGCCATCAAATATGTCATAGAAAAACATTTAATTGACTTCTGCTTAATAAACTGTGCTGCATAATTTGACCAAACTTGACTGAAAACATAAAGAGCTTTCAGACTTATAACAAATGATGCCAGTCCAATACTAAAAGTAGAAAAACTTTTACATGACCTCATCCTAAAAATCTGCTGAACAAAGTTTGACCAACTTTGACACAAAATGTCAAGACATTGTGGGCATTTGAATATTGGACAAATTATGATGATACACCATCAAATATAGTAGCAACCCCGGTCTAACATGGACAAGGCGCCAGTTTACCTGGAAATCTGATGAAACTGTTGACCAAGTGTAGAATTTTCATTGCAGCATCAATACATGTCATCTGATTGCAACACATTGTATATATTGTAAAAGCTAATAAAATTATCTATAATGGGCATGTTTTCTTTTTATATTTGATGCTATATTAATGGAATTATTACTTTATAATCATCAAAAGTAACAGATTTCACGCATCATCGGAAATAAGCATTGATCATGCCGGGGTCGCGTGACACCTCTCTTCTTTGTTACAAAATGCGGGTTATTAAAACTTTTGAATATTCATGAAATTTTCAATCCAATCAGAGGAGATGTAAACAATTTGGTCAGTGGTTGTAGCACTTTCCTATGATACTCCTACACGAAGAAATAATCCCTCAAACTTTATGCAGATTTGACCAAAAGTTTGTCAATTTAAATAAATGCATCACATATCATCACAATTGGCATATTCCAAGCTTTATTTTGATACCAAATTTATGTATCGGAAACATTTATAAACCAACTGCAACGAGCATCGAATTTGTAAAACATTTGAATCTCCCCGTGTCGACATTGTCCGACATATTTGAATTTTCTAACAGCTGATAACGATGTCAACTTTTCTACAACTGATGTTCCAAAACTAAACTTATTATTAATTTCGTGCAAATTGGTGTGCCAGAAGAACATGGCAAGATGAATTCTTCTTGTAGTGTATATCGTATTAACGCTTGTTGTATGGTTTAGACAGTATACAGTCTCAAAATGCGCATGCAAAGCGTAGATTTTCGACTACTATAAATAGGCTGAAGTTGTCGATGCTGTAAATATCTGAACTGACAGACGGTAATCAGTTTTAAATTATGTTCAACCTTATATTCATTATTTTATTGCATTTGTTTAAATTTTATAATGGGACATTGATGAAATAATGAGAAAAAAAATTGCATCATGATAAAAAAAAATCGTATCACTATCAGACAAATGCAAAATTTTGGTACAAACATTTTTTTTTAAAAAAAATTTGTATTATTTTTTTACTTTGACGAGCGTAGCAAACTAACTATACGCACACTTAAAGTGGGTTCTTAAATTCCCAATGCATTGATACATTTGATAGGATCAATAATGTTTTCAAAATACAAAACAAAAAAATACAAAGTCTGAAAGTGATACATTTTTTTGCATGTATATGATATTGAAATGTTAGTTCTAAGTGACATTGTTTAACATCACAGTATGTTTGAAACTAGGTCTTGCAACATTGTTTCGGTGACAATTATGAATAAACATTGCACTTTTTTGTTTTGAAGTTATTTTACATATGAACTATTGCTGATGTGATGTATTTTTATTAAGTTTACAGTCATAAAGGTTGTGAAATGTTTATATACTTTTCATTTATAAATGAAAATACTGAAGTCGGACAACAGATTTAATGAGAGCATTGAATTCAGCAGGAAAAATGCAATCAGAATATCAAATTTCATAATAATATCTCAACAAAAAAGAAAGTTATAACATTTTTTATGGAAAGAACATTTTACTTCGGTTCCATGACTGCCACATAATCTGAATACATTTATATAAGACACAAATTCTAGAAATTTGTAAATATTTTGGAACTTGAAAGTTGCATAACTTTTTTTCTAATAGAGATATTTTTAAAAAATGAAACTGTTTTGGAATGCTGTTAAACAGATCTATATTAAGAAATCAATTATTTCAATATCAGAAAAATGACTGTGGTTGCTAAATATAGATGAAAATACCAAAACTAGAGAAACCTCGAAACAGTTGTTTTCATAATATATGCATGATAACCCCTTTTACCATGCAATCAAGGTTCCACTCATAGAAACTTTATTTTAATGTTTTGGTTAAAGTATATGCTAATATTTTCATAGATTCTCATCATACTTGGCACAGATCAAGCTATGACATTGGGTTCAGGTCACACATTTTACAGCAATGACTTGATCATGGGTTCAACATTCGGGCATTGTCTGGGTTTTTTTTTTTAATCGAGACCTTAAGACAAAATAATAAACATGAGCTGAAGGACCATTCATCTCGGAGACCACCTGATGTTTAATACCCAATTTTTAATTCATCAGTAACTTTGGTTATATAATGTAATTAATCAGTTGAAAGACAACATATCTTTAGTTGGTAGCAGGGAATGTCTCTCAAGGCAGGTTTATTGTATCACCTAATTTTTCTGTATGATATGTTTTGACCCAATGGTCTTAAAGAAAAGAGCGAGAACCAACAAATTTTGTAAAATTCAACAAATAATTTATTTCCTTAGAATATAAAGTGAAAATTTAGAAAGAACTTGGCAGTATTGTGAATTAAAGAGTCATAAAAAGTTTACCCCAAGTCCAAATGTACAAAAGTTACAATGCAATTTCAGTGTATTCCATATAAGTTCTGATATTGAATGTGTAGATGTGCATGTAGTCTGGAATATGCTAATGTATCAGTGGCCTGGATTGTGGTGATATGCTAATGGTCTTTTGATGTATCACTATATAGTCTAAAAATGTTCAGGTCTGAATTCACTATAATTTCGAATTAATGTTCCAGTCCAAGAATATTATTGACAAGCACATTGTATTTCCAGTAAATAATAATTTGAATAAATAAATCTACCCAAATGAAAAAAATGAACACAACAATAAGA
Source organism: Megalonaias nervosa (assembly GCA_016617855.1). Taxonomy (NCBI): domain Eukaryota; kingdom Metazoa; phylum Mollusca; class Bivalvia; order Unionida; family Unionidae; genus Megalonaias; species Megalonaias nervosa. The sequence continues at coordinate 41,646 of JAECUM010006867.1, forward strand.
CTGATTCTGCTTTAAGATGGTAAGGCAAGAATGAGTAATTTCTGTAGTAAACAGATAAAAATTTGTTGTGGATTCATAAATAATGTGAAATATTGTAATCAAAACCTTCTTTTATGAAATACAAATACTCAAGCCTTTTTTCTTATCATTTGAAATTTGATCATATGTTTACTGAACTTGTTTACTGTGCTAAAACAATAGTGCAGTTTGATTTTAGTATGAAGACTGATATAATGTCTAATGTCAAATTATTGCCACTAAATATTAATGTTGGATAAAAAGATTTATTATTAAAATGTTTTTGAAGAAAGTGTTCCCAAATGTGGCATTGTATAAAAAGCATTGTCAGAAAAATTTGTCAGGTACAGGAGATTTATACTGTAACTAAATAGCAGCTATTGCAATGTAAGAATCCTTTCATTATAAATTTAATTACTTTGCAATGAATATGGAATAAATAGTGTCAATGGCAAATTTTCTTAATCTTTAAATCAGGTTCTTATGAACCTGATTTATCTTGCTTGCTTCATCAATTTGTGAAGCCTGTATATAACTTTTCAGAGTGTCAGCTGTAATGAATCAAGATTTTGCAGTTGTGTTTAAAGTTTTTTAAGGTCATACGCAGGGATGGTATATTATGGGGCAAACCAAAATGTTCCACAGAATACTTGCAGTGAAATACAATAAACCTAATAAAGCGCTCCATAAAAATGGTTCTAAGATAAAACAAAGAATGAAAACCTGTGACAATATTGAAAGAATATCTTTCCAATTAATGGTTGGCTCTTAAAAAGGCCTGTTATATGGATCTTACAAAGGGCTGTTATAAGGGTCATCTTGTTGATCGAGTTCAATCTGTCAAATTCCTCTTCATCATCATTATTCTAGAATTGTCATGGTATGTCCTCATCATTCATTGTTCTCTGCTCCTAACAAAAGATTCCCCTATATTGACCTCCCTCCCTGTGGCTCTGTTACCATGTGCTCTAGCATAAGCAGTGAAGGTTAACTTGTCTGTTGCACTGTACAATTTTCTCACATGGCCCATGTTAACATTTGACTATATTTGCTCAGATTCAAGATGCTGTCAAAAAGTTCAGGTCCAGTATGATTTCATGATTCCTGAAATATATCTCAGTGTCCAAGCTAGAATAACAAGACAGTTGTAATCATATTTGGCATATCAAAGCTTAGTCAGCACTGATCACCTATAAAAACACCATGCCAAGTCAACTAAATATTGATCACTATGTAGTTGTAAAGAAATATAAAATATGGTGATATAAGATCAGAATTAAAACTTGTAATTGAAGGAAAGAGACAGTGTTACTGTAACAGACAAATCTTAGTTCTGAAAACATATCCCCTAAATGTTCCTCTGATGTGAATATTAACACGGCTTGAATTCTAATTATTATATTTCAGTTCAACAATGAATAAGGAATAATTATTAATAAATGATGGAAAAATTTATTAGATCAGCAGTTACCTTACTCCTCTTTAACATAAACATGTTGTATGTACATGTATTTCCATTTGTCATAAAACAAAAGCTACACAGGTAAGTCAAATAGATTAAGTTAATTAACATAAGCAATCAAAGAACAAGACTATAGAGGACAGTACACATTTATTAATTCTGGTAAACAATTTAGTTACAATGACACAGATTTCATATTGCACAGGGAGTGAATGTTACCTGTAGGCAGCTTTAGTCCCTTGATCTATTCATCAAATCAACCTGGAAAAAAAAAGATTTTATGTTGTTTGGTCTTCTGTAGAATGCACACACCCTCATAATAATTAGGAAATTAAGTTAAAAAACATCTGTGTTAAATGCACCAAAAAATATGGTGTACACACATGCATGCATGCAAACACACACAGACAAAGACACATATATAACAGCTCTTTAACTGTTGACAGATACTTTGGGTTATAAACGTGATGTGGTTGCGATGGATACTGGTAGTGGTAGCAGCAGTGCTGTCTGGGCTAGTCCTTGTACAGACCTTCTGGCCAGCTGTTAATGAAGACAACAGGAAGGTGGCCATAGCTGTAGTAGCCCTCATCTTTATATTCCATGCCCTTCTGGCTGCAGGCTTTGTGGTAATTTCTGATTTTACACAGTTATTTCTGTAGTTTTTGTTTCCAAAGTTTCTTTGACATTACATTAACAAATGTTAATACTGTATACCAGAGTGGGGCATGTGACTCTTTTTTTGGCTGGGGGCCAAAACAGACAAAATGCTTAAGGGCCACATGAGCAAGAATAGGTCCTTATCACTAATTATGCCTATTAATTAAATGCATATTTTCAAAAGGACTGCTTACATGGCTGCATGCTGTACAATGTGAAGGACTGGGCAGCATGTGGTCATTGGGTTGGTCATGCTTGTACTACACTACTTAAAGGAGATGGTAAAGTTTCTTCTTGTATAATTAACTTTTCACTTTTGTCAGTGCCAGACATGTCTTTGCTGTTCATATTGCCTTGTTCTCTGTTGAAAAAGAAATGATGGATAAATAATATTATTTTGCTGGCTTAGGTTTAGTTTTGGCTTGTAAGCTCAAGACCCCATATGCTTTTTGCATTGTGTACACCTAATGTTATACCTAGAACTGCACAACTTTATGATGGGATGCATCTTGATGATAACCTCCTCATCATAAAAGTTAGTCGCTGACATATTTCATGCTTCACTGACTTGAATACAATTGTATTTCAAGTTTATTTCTCAAGCATTGTTCAAGCTAGAATCATCAGAGTATATGAATGTATTCATCCCTAATATTCCACACAGAAGTAGGTCACAGTGACCTATATGTCATATTTACTGACTTTGGTTAAGTTTTTGTGTTTGGCTTGAACACATAGGATTTATGTATGCATCTCAGTGAACACTATTAAGTCATTACAGAAGTAGCACGTTATGGCCCATATTTTATGCTTCACTGACTTTAGTTATATTTTGTGTTTAATGTTCATTTCTCAGGCACTTTTCATGTTAGAATCATGAAACTTGATGATGGTCTGCATCTTTTTAAGTATGACACTAAAGTCAATGTGACTATATTTCACCTATTGCTGGCTTGAGTTATTTTTTGCATTCATACATTCTGTTGGACATTAAGGAATGAAACATGATATATGTGGACTTCAGCATTAAAATGCATGCCATAATCTGCATTGGGTATCCTATTTTCCAAGTAAAGACCATGACTCAGTATTTTAAATTTGTCATCACACTTCTATTTTCCTCTCTGTTATAGCTGTTTGAGGTTAAGGAATAAAACTAGAAGGTGTATTGCACAACACATTGGGTTGTGTTCTATCTTTAAGGTGTATTGCACAACACATTGGGTTGTGTTCCTATCTTTAAGGTGTATTGCACAACACATTGGGTTGTGTTCTATCTTTAAGGTGTATTGCACAACACATTGGGTTGTGTTCTATCTTTAACGTGTATTGCACAACACATTGGGTTGTGTTCCTATCTTTAAGGTCTAGGTCAAAGTTTTCCATCACACTTTCAGTTTTGGTCAGTAACTTCAGATCTGTTACAGATCAAAGGATGAAACATAGTGAACTTTTATATCATCATTAGAAGATGTTTTCTTGTATTACATTGGTTATCCAGTCTTTAAGGTGAAGGGCACAGGTCAAATATTTTTCATCACATTTCCATTTCCAAAACTCTTTAACTTTTAGATCCCTTGCAGCATTAGAAATGAAACTTGATTTATATGTACATTATCATTAGAAAGTGACTTGCATGCCATAGTGGGTGTCCTATTTTCAGGGTTAAGATCATTGGTCAGCTTTCTAAGTAATCCTCCATATTTTCCTTTCCATTCCATAAAATTTAACCCATTTGAGATAAAGGGATAAAACTTTAGTTTCATCCCGTTTTCCCTTCAGTTCTGTAACTTTTGAGCTGTTTTAAAAAAATGCTGAAATTTGGCAAACTTGCTAAGTGAAGTCTGATTTGAGCAATCTCTGCTACATGTGATCACCTGTCATTTATGACTAAAATCATGTATGGATTGATTTTATTATATAAATGTACTGACAATAGCAACTTACTGCTGAGTGCGACCAATACCATGATTTATAGAAATAGTTTCAAGACTACTATCAATGCTGGGATAGCAAAATCGGATATAAACACTACTGACCTTTATTCAGTCCTTTTTAGCCATGATCATTGAGAAAAGTCTATAGGTGGAATGCAGATTGTTTTGCACCCAGATATAAAGTGTAGTCTGGCTGCTGGTTTTCATAAACCTACAGGTATCGTCATATGCTGCTAACCGTAAGCCAGACAAAAGCACATTTTGTTAACTGCCATTGTAGTGCAGAAATCATGCATGTCCACCACTACAGTTAACCATTCCTTCTTTAAAGGAGGCACTCCTGGACGTATTCCAAAGTTTGTCTTGTTTCTTTATCTGTTGTGAAAACCCAGCACAGTAAATTGGTTGTCTTTGGAGGTAATATGCAGTGCCTGGGATGAGATTTTTATCTCTTAAAAAGATACTAGAACTGGTGTTTTCTGGATAAATTATTACTTGAGTCATTATAAAATGGTGAAGGTTTGTTTGTTGCTTAATTGGTGTTACAGGTTAAAACCTAAGCACCAAGTCAGAAGTGCCACAGTTAGAGATCTCATTATCTGTCCACTGTTGGTCATGTTCTGGGTTTATTGAGTTAATCCATTTATACTGTGGGTGAATGGCATATATCTTTATTACTGTATACAGTTATTCTGAGATAAATGCATTTAATAAATAAGTAATATATACTGTCATTGTTGGTATTTTTCTAACATAAACCCAGCTGAATATCACCTTGAAAACTGGCTCTGCTGCGCAGAGAGACCACTTTCTGTAGGCAGAAGAGATGGTCTCTTAAGAAAGGTTTTACTGTATATTTTCACTAGATGTGTTGCATTCCACATTTGGGGTCCTTTAGTCAAGAACACACACACACACACACACACACACACACACACACACACACACACACACACACATCTCACCTGATCATATGGCCAAGTGAATTTATGATATTGTCCTTTGTCTATCATCCATTTATTCATAAATTACAAGTTCTTCTAAAAAACCATTCAACAGAAATTGACCAGAATTGGACAGCATCCTGGCATGAAGCTTTTTCAAATTTATTCAGATGCTAATCCACCATCATATATGGCCACCATTACAAAAAATATAAAAAACCCTTAAGCAACAACTTCTGAACAAAACTGCTAAATAGAATTGCCAAAAAATTTGACAGAAAACATCTTGACATGAAGGTCTTTCAGATTTGTTCAAATTGTGCCAAAACAGACAAACCTTTAAATGACTTTTTTTTAAAAACCAAACCACTTAAAAGAATTGGACAAAATTTTGCAGACAGCATCCAGACATAAAAGTAAGTCAGATGGCCACCATTACTAAAAATACTAAAACCTAAGTGACTATAACTGTGATACAAGAGATACCATCAAATAGAAAAATGTAAATATCCCATGGTTCATCCTTTAACCTCGAACAACTTTTAAGATAAAATCTGAAACAAAAGCAAAATTGAAGATATATCAGCTTGTGAATGGAATGTCATACACGTTTAAACTGGAATGAAAAGCAAAATTTGGAGCACCTCATTGCTACATCGACAATTGATATTGTTTCTGCTCATCTTTATTTTTAGACCTGATAAATATGAGATTACAACATGTCAGATTCTTTTGCTTTATGTGGAATAAATAAATAAATGAAAGAAGGCAGGTAATGTTATTTTCATTCAATAATGTACAGGTAAAGTGTGGTTTCTTTACTGTATTACTTAAGGGATAATCTGATACCATATGTAAGGGTTTGTTTGCCAGAACTAGGATTTTTTCATTTGTTTTCAAATACTGAATTAAATATTTTTGTGGGTTTTTTTCTGACAAAAAAGTATTTATTTGTATGCATAAACTATATTTTTTTATGTAAAATAAAGAAAGTATATGTTGTATGGGCATGAAAAGTCAATCATACACTCTCTTGGCATGAAAAGGCAATCATACACTCACTTGGCATGAAAAGGCAATGATACACTCACTTGGCATGAAAAGGCAATCATTTATGCAACTAGCCTTGACTTTTGGGTATATACCTGCCCACATGGTACTAGTCCCTGGGTCATAACTTAGAAACTTTTCATGACCCTACCCTTAAAGTGTATATACTCTTACCTGGCACAACATGGGGAGAAAACTTGTGCAATCAACACAGATTCCTGGGTCTGTCCTTATCCCACTGGAACCACTTGGAAACCACTGAGATACCCACCCATTGTTAGCCATGGTGGCTCAGTGGTTAAGACATTAGACTTGTGACCAGAAGAGTGTTGGTTCAGTCCCCACCATCAGATCATCACATATCTACTACCAATTCTGTTCGAATACATTACTCATCATAATATCTTAGGAGAACTACCACTACTTTGCAGATCCAGCCCTCCCAGATACTACTGTTAGCTACAGGGAGTGATCTCCCCTTAGATATAAGACTTGGTAGCACAGTGCAAGAATATCCCAATTATTACTTCCACTCATGCCAAGAAGCACACTATTATCATAAGCACCCTTGCCAAAGCCAGAAGCTACGTGGAAGATACACCACTACAAGTAGAGGGAGTTTTTCATTTCTGAGGAAAGTATACTCTATTTCCAACTTTTTCTCTCCTTCTATCACGACAATGTTCTGCCATTGCAAGTTGCCACACTTTGTCATCATCACACATTTAGGTACTTGCCCATGGAGCCTAAGTAACTTCACAGTTAGTTTGTACATGCAAGTCTCTAGTGCTCATATAACTCCTACATATGCGTAATTCCTTTACAAATAGGTACAAATTGGTGAATTTCTATCCAGGCTTTCATAGCATCCGGGTGCCAACTTTAATGTATTTACTTGTATGGGCAGTCTGTCTGCCTTTTTCCCTACAAGTATTGCCTCATAATGGATTTTGTTGCACCTACTGTGCATGTCTCGATCATGGTGCCTCAGTTCCCATGTATGTAAAGGTTTTTTGTGTGTAATGTATGACACTCTGGTACATTTCTGTATTTCTTCCATTCTGGTCAGGCAAGTACAGGTCAGCGCTCTATATATGGTTTTTCAATCACCTCCTGCATATGCATGTTTCTATAGTCGACCCTTGAGTTGTGTTTCTCTGCATATACTATAATCATATTATATGGTATTATCATTATATTTTACGTGTATGCTTCCTTGCCTTATTAGACTAAGCAATTTCTGGGTCACCCTTTTAATGATTTAGCTCTGCACGGACATAGCGTTCTAAGACAGTGCAGGGCTCTCTTTTGTCTTACAGATTAGAACTATGGGCAAAGCACAAACAGCATACAGCTCAGACCAAAGACATCACTAGTCTGCACGCTGATTTTTTTACTCAGTGTGAATCTTTATGGGAACAAGGGAGATAATTCAACTTCTCCTTTAGCCACAAAGCACTGGACATTGACACGATCAGAAACAGATCTGGCACCCAAGTCACCACCACAGGATTTATAATTTTTGGAACTACTCCTACCTTGCCTCCCCATGGTCTGACTTAATTCCTCCTACAAAATGGGACAGAACTAACAAACAGCTAAGTTCCCTCTCATTCAGCAGACATATTGACAGGTTACATGGATCAGATATACCATAACCTGTCCCCAGTGATGATCCTAAAGATATCCTCCTCACACTGATGGCCAGTTTTCATTGCAGTTGGCCTAGGCCATATACTAGGGATCGTGAAGGGCCAAACATCAGTTTTATGGGCTCAATCATTAACAGCCCAGACTTCCAGTATGTCAAACCTGACTTTTGTAGACATGTGCAGGGACTAGTATAACTCATACCACCTTGTGATACTCATTCAGCATGATACCATGAGTAGATCCTCACACCTCAACAGATGTCACTTCGCAGTTTCTCTACACTCTGCCACGAGAAGAGCCTCTTTACTCAGTGACTGTCTTGAAGTCATGGTTCCTAATTCAGGGCATTTCTAAGAGTTTAGTGAGTGACAGACCACATCACTGTTCACCAGGTAAGTCACAGGGGACCATAGCCTCACTTCATACAACCAAGATGATGTTGCTTGTTCTACCAGTACTGTCATCTGTTCTACCGTACATGAGGGCACAGGAAGATTCTGCCTTTCGAGCCTCCATTGAGGAGGTTTTTCAGCCTCCAGAGCTCTGTCCTCCGACAACGACTTCATCAACAACATGTACCAGCACTCCAGCATCTGTTGATCTTACGACGAATGGAAGGTTCTGACTTAAGTTACGTTTGCAGTCTAAAGGTAGAGCTACAGACTCTCTGGCCTGCCTTCATCATCATATCATCATTGGTTCTAACATTTACAATCCCACCAGCTTTTTATTCAGAACCCGATTATTGACAGTGATCTCGCCGCATTGGAGATGACATAGTCGCAGTCCATACATATGGATCAGATGGCCTTTGTTGGACTTTTGTTCTCGGGCTGTCTTCCAAGTGACAGAACAAAGCTTATCTTCTCCCACTCAGAATACCTCAGGGCATGTGTGGGAGTCAGTCTCAAGCTAAGAGCACTGCCTTTATCCTCTACCTTCTGTTTAACATCCCAATGGATGAAGTACGCTAACAAGACATTAAGGAAACATGTTTCCGCACCTTCTGCAACCACAGCATCGATACAGGGATAGTATGAGGAATCAACAAAAGGACCCAAGGGCCACTCATAGGACACGAACCTCTGAAAGCCATCCTCTCAAAGCTCCACCAATCGCATACCATGCGGATATAGCACAGAAAGGGTTCTATCATTCATTCCACACCTTTTTCTTGGTCCCAACGGCAAACTACTCTATGTCTGTTCATCAGCCTAAGCACCTTCAATCCATTTCTCCATGCCCCTTGGTTTACACTGGATACACCTCAGTGCATTTTGAGTGATATCCTTGAGGGAGACTTTGCTATCACTGTTGGTTTAGTCGGTACATACCTTCATATCTCTATTCATAAGGCTGCCAGGACATTCCTGTGATTCGCCTACAACATTGTATATCTCTATTCAGGGCACCCCAATTGAGGCTCAATGGCCCTGGGGTCTTCCCTCATCTGATGAATCGAGTAATGGCATATGTCCAGACCATTTCTGTGGTGGCACCCTCAGGTTACCTGGACAGCATTCTGCAGCAACATCAGCGAGTTAGCTCTGACATGTCATGATAGCCCTTGTTACCAATCTGGACTTCTCATCAACAAGGAAAAATCTGAATTAGTAGCATCTCAATGATTTGTTCTTCTAGGTATGGACTTCAATACACAGGCATCATATTTTTTCTCCCTCAGGATTGGGCATTGAAATGACCCATGGTAGCACCTTACTTTCAAGGAATCCTATCCGCATGGGATTGATCAACGCTGAAACAGACATCATGGCCTTTTTAAGTCACCTTCTACTGAATTGCTGCTGTTTTTTCTGCATGAGTGGAGTCCTCAAGTTTGCCCATTGGACCAGCCTCTCAACATCTGCACCCAATTGAGGCACCATTGGTGGAATTGGGAGCAACCTAACTTGGCTTATGGCGGGTTTGCTTCTACGCATCCACCTGCTTGAGATTACAGGCTGTACCAATGCAAGTACAAAAGGCTAGTGAGCCCGCCCACTGATGTCATTTCGAGACTCCTGTGGTGCATGCTTTCTCCAGGAACGACATCTTTATATCAATAATTCTGGAGATTACGGCCATTGTGGATGACTTTCATTGGGGGCAAGAATACTTAGATGGTAAGGTAAGGGCGTTCTCATTCTGACAACTCTACAGTGGTGACTTATCTCAACAACAAGGATTGTCTCAGTCCTACAGTGGTAATATATCTTCATCTGCAGGGAGGACCCCAGTCCCCAGACCTCTGCATCATGGTATGGGATTTATCTTAAACAACAGGAGGAACTCAATCCTACAGTGGTCAGTTATCTTCAACAACAAGGAGGACCCCAGTCCCCAGACCTTTGCATCATTCTGTGGGACTTTTTGAAGTGGTGTTGTCATACAGGTTCACCATATCCTGGGACTCCTCAATGCACTGACTGACCTTTCATCAAGGAACAATTGACTAGTACAGAAGGAATATACCAACCCTTCATCACGGAACAATCGACTAGTACAGAAGGAATACATCTCTCCATCCCTCGGTTCTCACTCAGATCTGTACCCGATGGGACCGACCATTGGTGGGTCTGTTTGCGAGAATAGGGAATGCCAAAACCCCATCCTTTGTCTCTCCCATCCCAGACCCAACAGCTTGGGCAGTGGACACCCTATCGTTGGATTGGACCAACCTGAACTCTTACACAAACCCCCCAACACCTCTGATTCTTTAGTGATACTGAAAGCATTAAAATCAGCCTGTAGCTTCATCCTCATTGTACCACTTCATCTGGAGAAGTTGTGGATTAACTACCACATCGATCTTGCATTGGAAAACATGCAGAGTTTGGTTTTTCTTTCATTTACTCATATAACCATGACGGCAGTTGTTTCGTCCTTGTTTGGAGCCCCGAACCTGCATGTCTGGATCATCGCAAACAGGCCATCAGAGTTAAACAACCAGTTATGGAGAGAATCGTTCAGGTGCAATGGCCCTCCACTCCGAAAGCATATGAAGTTGAATGTCAGTTTCACCCAGTGGTGCACAAATGAACAAATCTTGCCTTTCCAGGCATCGATACCGCAGATAGCTAACTTCCTCCTGTGACTCATCGAAGAGTGCAATTTAGCACTGAGTATGATCCAAGGTTAATGCTCCACGATCACTGACACCTTTCATCATCATGGGAGAGAGGATATCAGAGAAACCCAGGACTTGTCTGACCTTCTCACCAACTTTGTATATACACGGCCAGAAACAATAACCCTAGGTGCAAAGCAAAACTTATCTTGGGTATTAACCTGGCTGGATAAGACACCTTTTGAACCATTTTCAGTGGCATCTCTGACATTCCTTTTCATACAAGACCTGCTTCCTCATGGCATTAGGAACTGCAGGCAGAATTCTTGCAATACATGTCCTATCAGCAGGCCCAGTGTATATGCAAGTTCCGTCGAGATGGGTCAATCTTATTCATAACAGAATCTCTCTTCCACAGGTAACTAAACTTTTGCCATGAACCCTCTGTCTTATATGGACACATCAACTAAAGGCCACCTACAAGACTCAGTCTGGACTTTCAGGTGCTTCATTTATAAGAACAGAGCAATTATGTCGAGGGAGATCACACCTCTTTTTACTACTCATAAAAGGACAGGAGTATTGATCGGAACAGAATATCATGTCGCTTAGCATATAAGGAAATAACCCCAGCTCATTGAACTTTTACACACTTTGGCTCAAGATGTTCGAGCAGTTGCCACCAACCTAGCATCAGACCAGAACTGTTTGCTAACCAACATCAGTCAGGCTGTGGGATGAAGATCAGAGTCCACATTCTCTAGCTTTTTTTTCCGAGATCTGTCATCCCAGAGAGGCCAATTTGATCTGGCAGGACCTATATCCACAGCTCAACATGTCTCCCTTCCAGATTGATCGACAGGTTCTTAAGATGCAGCTTCATGACTTCCACTGGATTGGGGGAGGGATCTTTTCCCTTTTTGAAGCAGTACTCTGACAGATGGAGTCTCCTCCAGTTGGGTTACCTAGAAGATTTCTCAGTACCTTAGGGGATCAGAGATGGTATCTCCGGGGTAAGGGATGTACCTCCCTCCACCTCTTACCAATTCTTCTAAGATATTTTGATCGGGTAATGTATTCGAAGAAGAAACCAGTTTTACCTAGTAAAATATGTTTCTTTGAAAATACTTACCCAATCATAATACGCATACACCCTCCAAGCCTACCCACAATTACATCCATAGGGAGCATTCCATCCATTCCGGTAATAACTGGGATATTCTTACACTGTGCCGCTGTGTCTTACATGTAAGGGGAGATCACTCTGCCCACTCGCCAAATAGGTCAGCAGGCAACTTTTAGCTCCCTTTAGCTAAAAGTAGTATCTGAGAGAGCTGGCTTTGCAGGTACTGGTAATTCTGCTAAGGTATTATGATTGGGTAAGTATTTTCAAAGAAACATTTTACAAACAAAAATACCTGATTTGGTTGGACTGTCCCAACTAGAATATATTGTGCCCAAAAGGCACAATATAGTAAATTCGTTCCCAAGATGGGCAATGAGAGTAAAGCCAGTTGGCACAATACAGCCAATCTGTCCACAAGATTTTACTCTACTCTTTTCCAAACTAATCTTATTCTTAATTTGTTTTATCTCCTTGCTGTTATTTCTGTTTCATATTTTTCCTCAGCATGACTTATTCAATTTAATCCCATGGAAGAATTATTTTGCTAGTTTGAATAACTTATTTTATTGAAATGTATGCATCCTGTATTAAAATGATTTGTTTTATTCTGTTTTAGATTTGTTTTGCAGGGAGAACTTTGCATAGCCTTAAACCAGTGATTCTCAATTGTCTGCATCATTCCTCTGCTTTAATAGGCAAACTGGCACATACGTTTGGTCAGATTCTTTTCAGTGGTTTTTGTTTACCCAAATGTTCTTGGAGATAGAGACATAAAATTTGCTACTTTCTTTGTCTGCCTAGAAAATCTATAGCTCCATCATATGGGTCACAGCCATGTTTTACTATTGCATGCTTTTAGTAACCTCACCACAGTAGACAGGGAACAAATATTCACTGAATTTGATTGTTAATGCTTACACTGGTTACTGGAGACTTAAAAAAGCTTTTGACAGGTTGGCTATTTAATCATTGATTATATTCTGGTAATAACTAGTGACTAGTAGGTTGTGGAAACTTTTTATTGATAGAATATCTGAATTTTTCAGCTCTACTTTTTCCATTCCCCTGCACCAGCAACTACAGCAGCACCATTTGTTCCAGTATCCCTGTGACAACAACCCAAAATGCTTTATCAGAATCTGTTAAGGAGACTGTGATCAAGACAGCCTCTCCAGTTAATAATACAGTAAAAGTAACAACAAACAGTTTAACTTTGTGAGATTACAAAGAATCTACTTTGGATGAGGAATGAAGAGGGATACATACAAGACTATTGTGTTGTGTTAAAAAATACACATGACTTTTGTGATGTTGCAGATCAGAAAACAACCAGGTGTCATGTGAAGAATGAGAGGACACATTCCTAAATATCTTGTCATCAATTGTTCATGCATTTCTGTTTTAACAGAGATGTCAAAGAATATCCCATGAAGATCTTTTTAATTTAAAATTAAGCAACTGTGTTAACCATTTCTGTGAAATTTATGGACATGCACATGTGTGCATCACCAATAAAGAACAAATACAGTGTTCTCAGTAGAAATGAGTAGTATGAGATTGGTGACCCCCAGGTCAGAGTTATGTGAATTTAAAGGGTCAAACTTTGTATTTCAGGAGTCAAAAACTTCAAGTTTAAAAATTTCACGGTAGTATGTTTATTATGACATAAACAACAAAAGCCAACAAAAAAGGTTTTGAGATTTATTGACTAATTTTGATGTATGTAATTGCAGTATCTTTGAACTTATCTTGCAGCTGAGAGAAGTATTTTTTTTAAATATTTGATAAACCTGTGCTGTCTCTGTTCATTTATTCACCTCATTGTTCTTCCTGTGTGTTAGAGAAATAGAGATGGTGAATCCGATGTGAGTGAATGTGCTTGTGTGTGTGTGTGTGACTTTTCAGCAAGAATAGAGCTAATTCATATGAAAATAGGAGTCTGGAACATTGATGATAAAATAACATTTTTTTAAACTTTATGAATTAAATGATAATTAAAGAAAAAGTTATCAGACTTTATGAAAATAGTAAATTTTTCTCATTTTGAATGTGCATAGATGCTTTGTAACTGACTTAGTTACTAACCTTGAAAATAAGTGACTATCAAGAATACTTATCATGGAAGTCCTGATGTCCTACGTAAAGATATGAATATTTGGCACATTCATTTATCTTTACTAGTAGTCCTCCTCTTATATAACCCACCTCACCAGCGGCCACCTCTAATTTTCTCAGCACTGGTAAGTATGTGTGCAAATGTTGTGGACGGCCACAACTCTGATGCAGCCATCATTTTAGGTTGAAAATGTCAAATTTGGCCTGTACAAGTGGTCACATGTTATCCACTATGTGTTAAAAACCAATATTTAATTCATACAGTAAGACAAGTTGTTTGATTATCTCTATCAATGTCTTTTTCCTGATGTCAGGTATTCATTACTGAGAGAAGTATTGGCTATAGTACATTATGACTTGTACCAGTGTGGTTAATGTTATATCATTATCTTTCAAACATTGATGTTTACAGGAAATGCACTCAACAATGTTGTGATAGAAGGGCTTCACACAGCTGTAGAGTTGTTCTCTTTGATGATTATGACCAGAGGTAATTGTCAAGCGATAATATGGTCAGCATTTGCTAAAGATAGCCTTTGTGGATTCAAAGACAAAAAAGAAATGAACCTTGAATAAAACATGGTACCAATACCAGAAAATCATGTCAGTACATGTATCACTTCCTTAACAAAAAAGGCATTTCTTCTACCATACAAACGTTTCATCAGCATGATTAAATTGCAGTACAATTAGCAACATAGGAATAAATCATCATAAAACTTTAACATGTATTCTCATAAATGGAAAATTCTTACTTTAGAAGAAAAAGTGTAAAGTTTTTGACTCAACAACAATGGGGAGAGTTAAAGAATTCTGTCAGAAAAATTTGAAAGACAAATAAACAACATTGTAACAGATAAGGAGAGTATTCTGCAGCATTAGGAAAGTGGAGTTAATGGAAAGAGAATGATTTTAAATGCCACACAATGTTTATACCAAGATTTAAAAGAACACATTTTTTTATGGTTTTGCACTGCATGTGCCAACAATACCCTGCTCATATTTCATGCTTAATGTATGTTCACTAGAAATAAGTCTGTTCTTAAGACAAGATGAACCTTTTAAAAATTAATGTTACTCTTAAATGAAGATGTTAAATGCTTTGAAGTTATTTGTAGCTTTCTTACTACATACACATAATGTACTTCTCACAAATATAGTCCTCCTCTGGAAAGGCCACCCATCTGAGGTCACTTTCTCTGTGCAGAAGGGGTGGCCATATAAGAGGGGGACCACTGTATCCCCATAAGCCTCAATATTTGAGCTTCACTTGTAACTCTTTGATGAGATTCTTGTGTATTAGTAGATGTAAATAGCCACTAAATCATGACTAACATTGATTACAAAACAACTTACTATAGAGAAACAACTGTTTAGATCGCTCTTTTGTCTGATAAGTGACAAGAAAGTTGACTTTGTGTGCAGACAACAATAGCGTAAAATAAAGAGGTGGGGGGAGATCTAGGCATTGGCTCAGTGCAAACCAAAGTCAACCTGGAATTCTCAGGTTTTTGAAGGAGTAATGACAAGACAGAGTAACTATTAGACGTAATTCCCTCCATAGGGTGGACCCAAATTTTAATTGATTCATAGTTTCAGATTCATATATGGTCTTCTTATTTACTATTGTACTGCAATCATTTTTGTTTGCCAGTTGAGACGTGTTTGATTAGCTGCCTTATTGAAGTTGGTAGGTGTATCTGGTCGCAAGCTAATTGTCACACCATTGATTAAAGTCAACATTGTTAGATTCAGGTATGGGCTTTTGGCATAATTAACACCAACCCTGTTGACTGTGATGTAAAAGCAAACTCTGACAGTAAACTACTACAGTAAACACAAAGTGAATTCACCATAGTTCACTCCTGCTGGTGGTTTTGTTCAGTGTAGTTGAGTGAACTGTGGCTGTGAAAATTCCCATCTTTAGCTGAACATCTCATGACCAGGCATAATTTTCACTCAGCTCTGCTTCCAAGAGTAGATGCAACCTGGTCAGTTTGGTGATTATCTACATGTCCTAAAAAAAACATACTGCAGGTGGTAATATCAAGGGTCATAAATCAGTGAAGTCTGTTACCCAACAGCAGCAGGTTTCACTGTGTAGAAGGGTGTACTTTAGTGAATATTTTACACAGATATGAGGGATAAAGAGTGAATACAATTTGTGTACTGTATCTACAGGGTTGCAGCTGAGGCACATAATGGGGGGGGGGGGGACACCTTCTTGAAAATACATGAATGTGCAGGACTTTCTGGTAGAAAAAATGTGCATCAAACTTGAATTTCTTGCATATTTTACATAAGCTCCCATAGGTAAGCTATAAATAATTTTATGTTTGCTGTAAAGCCCTATATATCTGTGATACCTCTTTGTCTCAGTTGGACATACTGGTGGATATTGTTTGGGTCTACCCTTGGTGAAAATTTACTGAGCTTTATCTACATGACTATTTGCAGAGTTTAATACTGTTAGTATTTTTTAACAGTATCCCCAGAATTAAACCCCAGCTAAAATAGATGCTATGTAGTCATTAATATCATGTAAAATTACATGTACACTATTTATTATTTTTAAGCTTTACTTTGTCTTTATTTATAAATCTTTTGTCATCTGTCTGTCTGTAATGCTGTTTCCTCCCAATCTGCTGGGCGGAAATTCACCAAGTATTGTACAAATGTTGCCTGTCTGGTACTCATCTAAAACCGAAGTAAAATGGCTTTCTCTCCTAGAATTCCTAAGAGAGGCTCAGAGATCCAATATACAAAAATGTCAATTACAGAGACATTTTTGAACATTCTTTTACCAAAATTTAGTAAATAAAATTACAGCAGGAAGATGTATTGTATCTTTAAAAGATTTGGAGTCGGGACCCTTGACTCTGGGTTGGGGGCAAATTGTAATAAAAAGCCTGAAAACTCTGGAAACATTGCAAACCGTGGAATGAGCTCAGGTTTAAATTATAGCATTAATTATATTGGAAAAAATTCTGGGCAATAAATTATCTTTGCATAAATTGCTTTTTTCTGTAGAATTTTATTTCAAATTCCACTAATCATAGGATATTTATCAGGTCTATGAGAAACTTTTTCTACTCTGGATACATAATGACAAAATTGATGAAATTTTTTCAGTTTTATAGTATTGTTTCATTTGTTACTTAGAGGCCATTTTGATACTAACAACTTACAGAATCACCAATGGCAATGAAAGCTTTCAGATGGCAATTAATTTATATCAAAAACATTTTGGTGATGGAAAATAGAAGGGTTTGTGCTATTTTTTTGCTAGTGTATTGGAGGATGAATAAATGGTATCAAGGACTAAATATTAGGACAAAGGAACATGCAGTAATGCTCAGTTTAACAATTGATCAAAATTTTATTTAGAGAAAAAAAGTTTAGAGAAAGAGGGGAATAAAGGGAAAATGCTTGCTAATCCATAAGGATTATAATGGGCAAGAACTAATGCTGAACAGGAGCTAGATCAAGAATGAAAAATTACATAGTGCAGCCAATTCCTGGTATGTTTAATAATCAGGCATGTCAGTATTTTTAATGGACAATTTGGCAGCTACTTGGGAAATTCTCTTAACAAAATTGTTTTGAAAGTCTTTTGCATTTTACTTGGCTTTAATGCATCAGGTATACAGGGTTCATACTGGTCAAGGAGGCTGTAAGTCAAGGAAATAAAACTGTTAAAAACACACTCATGGAATGTCAATGGAAGTGGATGAAAATTTCACTTAGAACTGCATGAGATTGCCCTGAAAATGTTGCCGACAATAATTACCAACAAGTATGGATCATTGAAATTAAATACTAAATATATTAGACATGTTTCAAGGGGAAGACATCTGAAAGCATTACTGATTTTTGTGAATTACTTTAGCATTGTATTTGTTATATTTTTACTAATATTTGGTAGAAAATGACTTGCATTTGGATATGTCTTTCTTGTACACAACTTAAAATGCCTTGTGAAAAATGTGTTTACCATATTTATTTCTATGAATAACCGATTTCTGTTGTGCTTCTTTTCTTTCTTTCTGTGGGAAATTAAAGAGTTATGAGAAACAGTTTAGTTTTTGTCATTTCCCATCAACAAAGGGATATTACCCATTGTTCCCACTATTAATTAAACAAAGAAAAAAGACATCACTGACTGCTAACTGAAAATCATCTTTCATCCACATATGTATAAATGAGGGAGGTGGAGGCATTGTGCAGATCTGTCCATAAAACATACTTTTCAGTCAAATGCTGGAGATATGTTGAAAAAGGTTGCTCTAAATTTCAAATCTAATGACGACGATTTTAATAAAGATTCCACTCTGAGAGAGTTACAAGAATCTTGACTGAGCCCATGACACTTCAGCAGTACCAGATGATATCCACAAGCAGATCTGGAAGCACTTACCAAACACATCTCTAACTACTAGGTAGTAATTCGCATTAAGGTTATGGAAGTGCAGATAATGCAGCTAAAGATGCACTTGAGTCACCTGTTTCTAAATGGAAGGTTCCATATACTGAGTTCAAATATTGTATAAATCTGTATGTTCCTTTTTCTTGGCAAAATATGTGGAATGAAAACTCGACAGACTTTAAAATGCCAAACCCACTATTTTAGAACATCATCCCTGGTATTGGAGAGATGAGGTAGTATTGTTCAGATTGCATATTGGGCGCACATACCAGACTTTTGAAGAGTGAACCTCATCAGGAGTGTGTACCTTGCCTCTGTCCACCAACAGTGAAGCACATTCTTATCATGTCAATTTTCACCCTGTGAGGTGAAAGTATTTTGATGTGAACTGCTTGAATGAATTGTGTCAGAACATACCACCTGAGAAAATCTTTGACTTTAATTGAATGGGGTTTATAACAACAAATTTTAATCGTGTTTTATGATTTGACATGTGTTACATTTATCTGTTATTTTATATGCATTTTGCAGAATTGTAACATCTTTACATTGTAAATATTTCCTTGTTGTACTTGATTATACATTTATTTGGAAGGCTTTATCTTCTTAAATTTTCGTGCAATTCAGTTTTTCATTTTTTTAACTCGACCATTCATTGGCACTATATAGCCACATTTGTTGAGTTGTCATAAAACACTACTGCATATATACATACAAGAAAAATGCCAGGTTCATCACACCCTTCCCTGATATAATATGTCTCAATGGCTTTGATTAATGTTTGTATTTATGTTTAGCTGATTGGCTATGCACTTTTTAAGATGAAAGTGTTCAGAAAAAATTGTTTCTTTGTATTACACTATTACAAAAAGGGAACTGGTGGGTCATTTGGACCAGACTTTACAAACAAATACACCTCATTCTGAGTTTTGGCCAGCATGAAATTCTTGGAAAATAAAATACATGTCCTGGCATTTTACTTATATGTCAGCTTATGTTAGTGTTTTTCCAGTTAATATTGTAGAAGAGTCTGTAACCTACTTGTGTCAATAGTATTGAAATTTGGAGTGATTTATTGTAAATCTAATTTCAGTTTTTTCCCCCTTTGCATTCAGTAAGTATGCTGTTCTAAGATGAGGAGATCCTACATGATGCATAGATTGTCCTGTTGTGTGAATTTTAAAATCGGTGAGCTGTTCTGCTGTATAACAGCTTTCATACAGTTGTACTTACAACAATCGATATATGCTCAAAAAAGTCACTATTTTCTACCATATATTTTTATAAATTCCCATTCATTTCTTTTGAATGCTAATCAAATGTCATTGTTTTATTTGATTCTTCAGACCAAAACATTTCTGTGAAATTCTTTATATTTACCTGTCAAGAACTTTACTGTTTATCAGCACCATGTAGCCATTATTGTGTTAATGGGCCATTAAATGTCAATACATACATCTCATTCTTCAGAGATCTGTTTAAATAAATGGTGACTTCTTAGTATTTACTTAATGATGAATTGTATCAAATTTACATTTGTTTTTATATTGTTATATGAACTGAGAGGATAAATCATGAAAATTAACTCAGAAATGTTTTTTGGTTAGAGAAAAAAACCTAGAAAATTTTGATAACATAAATGTACAGAGTACTGCATCGATTATAGGATATTATCATAAAATATATACAGTGATATATCTGGTAAAGAACAATCAAGAGATATTTTAAATGCCCAAAAAAGGCACATGCCCAAACACAGACATCTCTGTGGGGTTGGGGTTGTTTGAAATAAGCAATCCCATATTTCCAAACACTTAAAATCCCCTGAAACATTATCTTTCAAAACAAATTCTAAATTGATTCATTGTGCACTACACTGCAGATCTTGCATCACTTTCATTGGTGCTGTAAATAAATCTGGATTGTGGTATAATATGTACTTAATAAAGTTAATTTTATTTATTACTTCTGTAAAATTTGAGCACAATTATCCCACCAATTTAGGAGAAATCAGCTGTAACTTTTAAATTTTTCCAAAACACTAAAATGAGCCATAATCAAAAATTGGGAAACAATACAAACCATCAAACTCTCCACCCCATAATACTCTCCATAACCTTTGCCCTATTACTCCACAAACCTAATAACTCAGATCTGTACAACATGTAAAAACCTCTACAACCTTTGCCCTATTACTCCACTAACCAAATAACTCTGATCTGTATAACATGTAAAAACCTCTACAACCTTTGCACTATTCTTCCACTAACCAAATAACTCTGATCTAGCGTATAAAGTGGTCAGAGACTTGGATCATCGGTCAAGGTTGACTGGTTCGATACATATAACTCAAACATAAGATCCACTAACTCGATCACTACAGCAAAAGTAGGAAAAAAGGTGGGTGGTCCAAGGGCCAAGAACATCAGAGTCCACTGCACATAACAGCAAAAAATCAAAATCCCCCACCCCACCCAACAAAAACAAAAAGTACACATTGATGATGCATGTTTGAATTGCAAAACTCTGCCCAACTAAATTATACATTATAAGATGGTTAATAACTGAACCATCAGGCCCAACTACACAAGGTTGCACAGACTGAATGAAACTAAAACTCAAAAAACGCAAAACCCAAAACAAATAGCTATCAATATCCAACATTTACTATTTTAAAACCATCCCAAACAGTGCAACCCATGACAGAAACTATTTATTTAACAAAATTCTCGCAACTCTGATTTCCACCACTAGAAAAATGTTGTTCCAGATTTCACTTTTCAAAATTGGGGAAAAGATCAAAATTTTCAACCCCAGGATCCTGAGGACATCAGGTGTGAATCTCCTGCCCCCTCCCCTCTGTTCCTGCTTTCAGACATAACTGAGAAGTGTGCAGTGCACACATAAAAGGACTCAGTACTCACAAATGTAGTCCCAGTCTATTTTTCCCCTCTCATTTTGGTGGTGATACAAGAGTTAGATTTACGTAATCTTGGTATCAATTTATAGGTAATTGTTTATTCAATAGAATTTAAGCATTATGGTGTGGTTGTCTGTGTGTATTTCAGTCACAATACACAGTGAGTAATGAGGTAGTCCGATAAATCATCCCCCAAATCTGTGTTGATACTGATGGACGATATGTGGGTCTGATGTGACCTGTTCATTAAAATGTGCAATTTTGCTGCATGCAAATCTTTCCGGAACAAACCTGCGTACACTTTAGGCACGTACCGGAAATTGGTAACAGCCATATCAAGCGCGAAATTCAAAATGGCTACAGGACAGATAGTAGTGCTATTCCAGGTGGATTTACAAGTCACCAAACAAACGATATGCTCCGGAAATAAAATGTACATGTCACCAAAAGAATTCTACAGCTGACAGTAGCTGCACAGTCACAAGAAATACCGGTAAGTGTATAAAATGTACACCGCTGTATGCAGCCAAAATTGGATGCATATAATTGCAGGTTTTAATGAATAGTTGATATCAGCCCCTCACCCGAAAATCAACATCATGGGTGAAGGGCTGATTTATCGGCCTAGTAATGAGGCATTGATGCTGATCCAGAAGTGAAATCTGTGACCCACTGCATGGTGCTTTGTTTACAGTCAACCTCTAAAAAAAAATCCGAGATAACCTATAATAAGAACTTCACCCTGAATTCATCTTTGAATGTATTTTAGATTAACATATGATTTATTAGGATTTGGAGACAAAGTTCTGCACCAAGAAACATATGCTGAGATCATATAGGAAATTTAATAGTGATCTGAGTAGTAAAGCATCATGCCTAACACTGGTAAGACAATTAATTAAGAAGCATGCACATATTGCCAATTGGTTGAACACAACTTTAACCCAGGATCAGTTGGATTTGCCATCCACTCTTGCTTGTGTATGATAGTGTGTGGATATTTTATGTCTTCTTTTACATCCTACCACCCTTAGCTGATAGTAGGTATGTGTGTATGTACGTTTAATGTGTATACAGCACTCATAACCTTTTCATTCATTAGTAATTGTAGGGGGTCTTGATCACTCCCACAGCATATTGGATAGTAATCAAAGGTGGGTGTTTGATAGTACTCAAAAAGTAGGGTTTTGATTGGAAGGTGTTTGTTGGATACTAAAAAAATGGGTGTTGGATAGTATGTAAAAAGTTGGTGTTTGATAATATAGGTGGCTCACTGGGTAGTGTGTTCGCGAAATTTCATCCACTTTTTGTACATCATACCCTTTTCGTCTGATGATGGATATGGGTTTTTAGACTACTGAAGGCATTTTGGATAGTTTTTATGGCAGGGCCAGATGGGGTGGGTTCTGGGGTTTCCAGGACCCCCCTACCGGGCTAAAACAAAAACATACACACACACACAAATGTACAGTCACTTGTTACTTGAAATATGACCATCCTTTTATTCGTGCGCACATTTATTGGGTATTATGGACACTGTGAGTAAGTGGACACATAGACTTTTGCTTTGGTACCCTTTTGATGAAAGTCGGGGCCCTTTTGCAATTATGGACCCCACCCCACTCCAGTCACCTAGCCTGATTTGGCCCAGTATGGGATGTTGGATAGGATAGGTGATGTGTTGAATAGTATGCTTGTGTGATTTCATCCCCTTCTTTTATATCATAGCCTGCTCTTGTGGGATAGTATGTTAGTGTGAAAGTGTGTATCAAAACTTCCTACCCTTTCGTTGGATGGTAGGGTATGTGTTTGGATAGTAATAAAAAAGCCATGTATATGCATGTTTGGATAATAGATAAAATAATATTCCATTTCCCATATGCTCATACATTTTTCAACATGGAAACAGCCCAACAATCGCAAAGTTGACATTACATTTTCTCTTGTCCCTATAAACACTTTTGTCCCTATAATACAATTCCCATTTTAAACCTTATGGGTATGTTAACAGATGATTTACCAAACGTACTTATACTGGCGCATATTGAGGGCAGCTCTAACACTGTTACTATGTAACCCCTATTGAAGTTAGCCACGTCTAACAATGTTACAATTTATCCCCTACGTTAATCATCACATGAACAGTTTAAGATGGGATTTCTCCTTGTCCCTCTGGCACCTATATCATATGTACCTCTAAACTCACATTTGTTGGCTTAGATTGATGACATGAACATTTATATGGATATTCCTCAACATTTTAGATATGGCTTTCATTGGTTATGATTTTATATCTCTGTCACATGTGTAGCAGTTTTAGGCGTCACTTCTTTGTCATGATTATGTTGGTTGCTTTAGATCTGTAGTTTGCTTATAGCTCTCAGTTACCGTTTTGTTGCTGTGTAGTGCATACCGTTCTTATATGTGTCTCTGTGATATTTATTCTACCAATGCATTAACATGATCGTACAATTATTTGGATTTTGTAAGTATGTGCATAGTCTGTCAAACTCCTTGTCCTTGTGTACTTACTTATGGATGTAAAATGTTATCATAACTGTTTATTGATCATCCATTTCACATGGCATGTAGCTGTATAGTAGAATCTGTTCATGTAAACTGATTTCTCTACATTATAATAAAAAGCCCCACCCCCACCCCCCGAAATACAAATTATAAATATTATTAGACTGGGACGTAAATAGCATAGAAATATGATTTTTAATAAGTAGTTAAAAATGAATATGTCTATCTGATCAGCTAATATTTCTTATTATGTAATGCCATTCTGACTCAAAATAAAATTTGAACATGTGGTGGGGGGAGTAATTTTTTTAATATTTATGTCTCGGCCAGAATTTCAGACCACATGAGCCAGACGATTTATCAATAAAATACAACGAAGATTTGTGACCAAACGAAATAACCGTAATTGTTTCATAAATATACATATGCATATTTATATGATTTCGTATTGTTATATTTTATTGATAAAAATTCCGACTCGGGTAATCAGGGGTCTAGAATTCCGAGACCGGATTTGAAGCTGAGACCAAATAAATTCTACCTCCTTATTCTTGAATCTCGCAACAGTGTCTTGCAGTGCACATCCGTAAGAAGAACCGGAAGTCCACAGCTAGATGTCAGGAATCGGGTCACAATTAGTACTTCCAGTTCAGTACCCGAATGTAGTTCTAGTCTATTTTTAGAACATCTTTTCCTCTCTCATTTTGGTGGTGATAGAAGAGTTTTATTGGTGCATTTTTGGTAGGGATTTAAAGGTAATTGTTTATTCTTGAGAATATGAGCTTATGGTGTGGTTGTCTGTGTGTATTTCGGCGGCAGTGCACAGTGAGTAATAAGGCCTTGGTGATGATCCGGAAGTGAAATCTGTGTTCCATTGCATGGTGTTTTGTTTACAATTCAGCCTCTCAAAGAAATGCAGGTCAACCCTTGACAAGAACTTCACCGTGAAGTCATCTTTGAAGGTATTTTAGATTAATATATGATTTGTATTGATTGTCACACAGTGGAGAGTTCAGTACTGAGAAACAAATGTAGAGAATATATAGTAAAATTAATTGTGTTCTATGGCCAGAACCACTGCCAAACATCCACGCTGGGAACTAATTCAAGAGTAATTTCCCTTTATTTACAATTGCACAAAGAACAACAACAACAACAAAAGAGCTTATAAAGAGCTAATAAATGTTACCCCTGTCTCTTCAAGTAAAGTGAAATAACAATATTTCTTTGTAAAGTGTTTTTTTAACAATATTTCATTGTAAAGTAATTTTTCTTCTATTTTTCTCACGGCTAAAGCGAAGGCATATGAAAACACATCTCTCTCTCTCTCTCTCTCTCTCTCTCTCTCTCTCTCTCTCATATATTTGATATTTCAATGCAACATGACAAAATCGTCACATACGTGTTTCTACATTTACAGAGAAAATTTGTTTGCAAAATATTAAATCTCAGTTTGGAGCTATCATTGTTCATGTTAAATTTTCCATTAGCAAAGAAAAACTTATTTCTACTACTAAATATGATATCAACAGTGACCCATACTCTCTCTCTCTCTCTCTCTTTCTCTCTCTCACACACACACACACACACACACACACACACACACACACACATGCCACGCACGCACACACCGATCAACAGTGAATCTGGTAAACCTCTCTCTCTCTCTCTCTCTCTCTCTCTCTCTCATTTAGATACATCCGCGATAGGAATTAAATAATCACACGAGCTACCGCACCTTACAGAGCGTATTGTGCCTGCACAAAATTCAGGTGAAATTAAGGGACCTTTTGGAATCCTCGATTAATATGGTTAAACTATGACATCGAACAAACAACTAGTACAATGGACGTAATTATATTTTATATTGCAGGCGCCCTTACACCATCCTCACCTCTAACTAACCCTACTGGTTTCAGAATGTTTAAAATTTTTTATAAGTCTCGCATATAGATCTCAGACGAATTGCCAAGTATAAGATCCCTATAGCCCGTTACAAATTCACGACTGTTATTTATTTATTTTTTTTAATCCTGTACCATAATATGTGGAATACGAACATTTACGTAAGCGATCATAATATTCTCACCAGGAACCAAAACAATTAAAGGCATTATCTAGCAATAGTCAAAATCATACCTAAGTTAATTCAAATTCTGCGTCCATGATCAATCTAGGAATTTCACGAAGAGCTTTTACTCACGTAGTACCTACTAAAATGGGGTATGCGATAGCGCTCAGATTATTTGCATTCGTACTGTAAACCAGCCTGTAGATTCGTGCTTCTCTACAACAAAATAATAAATATAGTCTAGTCTATAAATGTACAGAAATGAAGGAATATTATGAAGTTCTTTTGTTTCATGTTCCTTCAAAGATATATGGACATGTGCTATGTTATACCGTATGATTCCTAGCACCCGTATCAACAACTAACTTAAATCTGTGTTTCTATGTGCCAAAGTGAAATGTATTGGCCTTCCTTCACATCAACCTACCGTTTTAATTTTAGAATACTTCCTCAGAACAAACTTGTATATTTTTCTTTGTAAATGCCTGAGAAATATATATTGGGTTTTCTTCACATCTGTAGACGGCAAATTATCTCCGTGTAGAATATGGGCATTCACATCATGAATGATAAAATTCCCGATGGGAACCAAAACAACCTCACATATATTTTATCATATTATAGTTAGGATATTTGAAATTATGTGAGCTGTATATAAATCAACAAATTTCATATTGTTCGTTCTTTACATGTTTAAATTACACGAACGGTTTCTCTTATTTATATATTTCTCTTTGTAAGGTACCTAACTTTCAAGCGATGCATCTTCGCTCAGAACCACGACCTTCTTACCACTGCCTCTCACAGTTCAAGTTCACGACAAAATAAACATCAGTATAACTATTTTTTACAATAACCATCTGATACTAACTACCAGTCAATTAAAGGACTAGTCCTTATTTTAGACAAAAATCGTATCACGAGCATATAAAATGTAACAATCGACCAAAGTATGTTCATTACTGCAAGTTCCCTTATAACATCTATGCCTAGAACCAATATTTTCTGGTGAAAGAAAATTACACAAAAATAGAGTTCCGATACTCATACATCTTTCAGAACAAATGACAAATGAATAAGATCTTTATTGCCACATATAAATTCAAGTCCTTTTGCCAATTATGTGCCGACAACATGTAGAACAAAGACATTAACTTCATAGATGATAACATCCCCGCTGGGAACCAAAACAACTTCTTATTTGAAATACTATGCGCTCGGTAACATCTTTAATAGAATATTTGAAATTCTGTGTCCTGTATAAATCAATAAATTTCATACTGTTCGTGCCTTTCAGTTTGTTTCACTTACATTAGAGATTCGTGCACGCGAGCTATAAAGTACCGTACTAAATTTTTGATACCTTATTATTATTATTATTATTATTATTATCGAAGGAACATGAGATGCTAAACGATTGTAATGGAGATAATTTGACTTGTACCAATGTGCGGGAAGCACAATATATTTTTCTCAGGCATTTACAAACACAAATGTGTAAGTTGGTTCTGAGCGCGGATGCTGAAAATTGATACGGTATTTTATAGCACACGTCCTGGAATCTTTGATGTAATTGAAACAACAAAAACAGAAACAAATGTGTGAAATTTGATGATTTATACTGCACACTTAATTTCAGATATCCTACTAAAGATGCTAACAATGGCATGATAATACAGTTTTGAAGTTGTTTTATTTTCCAGCGGGGATTTTATCATCAATGACGCTTACAAGGATGCTAAAACCGATGACGTAAATATCCGTTTTCCACATATCATCAGCACATTATTGGAAAATGGACGTGACGTTGCATGGAACAATAAAGCTCTTTTTACTTTGTCATTTGTTCTGATAGATGTATAGGAGACGGATCTGTACTATTTATAATCTTCTTTCAATAAGAGGTTTCGGTTCCTGGCGTGGATGCTATTTGAAACTTATGGTAATGGATAGACTTAGGTGGATTATTACACGTCTATACATACTATTGTTATATCCTTTCTGTCTAAAAGAAGGACTAGTGCTTATTTTAATTAACCGGTGCATAGTTTAAAATATCATAATATGCAGATATTTATTTTGATATCAACTTGTGTAGTGATACGCACTGATTAGAATGTCGTGGTTCTGAGCGCGGATGCATATCTTCAGATATACTTGTAAGTTGGTTCTGAGCACGCATGTTAAATTTTATGCGGTACTTTATAGCACCGGTGCATGAATCTTTGATGTAAGTGAATCAACATGAAAAGAACGAATTGTACGAAATTTGTTGATATCTACCGCACACTGAACTTCAAATATCCTAGTAAAGATGTTAACTTTAACATGAAAATTCATATATGACGTTGTTTTGGTTCCCAGCGGGGATGTTGTTCTCGATGACTTAAATGTCCGTATTCTACATGTTATCGGCACATGTTTGGGAAAAGGACGTGAATTTGAATGTGGTAATAAAGATCGTCTCTTTTTATTTTTTTGTCATTTGTTATTATAGCTGTGTGGGAGTAGGACCTCTACTATTTGCAATTTTCTCTGAGCACGAAATCTTGGTTACAGGCTCGGATGCTGTGAGGAAGCTTACATGAATGAATATACTTCAGTCGATTGTTACACTATATACTCTCGTGATGGCCTTTTCGTCTAAAATAAGAAATAGTAATTACTTTAATTTATTGGTGGTTAGTGTCAAAATCATAATTTACAGATATTTCTTTTGGCATCAACTTGTGCTCTGTCCGGCAGTGATAAGAACGTCACGGTTCTGAGAGCAGATGCATCGCTTCGCAGAAACGAGTATATATACCTCACATAGGAACCAGCTGTTGTGAGCAATGATTTAGGAAGAAAGCTGCTAAATCACAATGCTTAAGGATCAAGATCTATTAAATGATATACAAGATGATAATCAGACGCCTACAAATGTGTAGGAATATATATATATATATATATATATATATATATATATATATATATATATTACTCAGGCATTTACAAAGAGAATAATGTAAGTTGGTTCTGATCACGGATGCTAAAATTAATACGATACTGTATAGCTCAGGTGCATGAATTGTTGATGTAAGTGAAACAACATGAAGAGCACGAATAATATAAAAATTTGTTGTTTTGTACAGCACATAGAATTTTAAATATCTTGGTAAATGACGTAGGTGGAGATAATGTGACGTCTACAAATATGATGGAACCCAATATATGTTATTCGGGCATTTACAAAGACATATATACAATTTGACTGAGCACGGATGCTAAAATTGATACGGTATTTTGTAGTATAGGTCCATGAAGCTTTGATTTATGTGAAGCAGCATGTAATGAAAGAATTGTTTTATATTTGTGGATAATAATGCTCACTGAATTTTAAATTTCCTAGTAAATATGTTAAGTATGGCATAAAAATATATGAACTTATTTTGGTTCCCAGTGATGATCGATGACGTAAATGTCACTGTTACACATGTTATATAGACGAACTATTAAGAAAAGGGACGCAAATTTGTATGCGAGTGTATGGCAGATTAGTCATATATGATTTGTAATTATCTTGCAACAAGGAATGTTGGTTCTAGGCGCGGATGATATGAGGAAACCTGTAGTAATAAGGAGACTTAGACTATCACGTGCGTTTGTCAATAAGTTGTACATTTTTATGTATGTATATAGATGATATCTAAGAGTTCATAGAAATAAATCAAACTTAATTTTGTGGAAGCAAATGTACTGAATATAAAGAGGTAATTGGTGAGTATATTTCACTACTAGTGCGTATGTACTTGAGAGAGAGAGAGAGAGAGAGAGAGAGAGAGAGAGGGGGGGCAGGGAGGACGCAAATGTTACCTTTCCTATTGTCATTGTTAATGAAATGATCAAGGAGGAGATAGGTGGCATGGAGGACGCAGATGTTGCCTTTCCTTTAGTCAAGTTTGATTAAATGTCGTTACAGCCAGTTATTTGTTTTCAATAAATGAAAGGGTTTCTAATTAAAAATTATATTAGGATATCTTTGTTTACGAATGTCGTGGTTCTTAGCGATGCATATCTTAAACTATAAGTGTATAAGTACCTTGCGTAGAAACCTCTCTTTTCTGCGCAGTGATTAAAGAATACGGATGTTAAATTATATTACATAAGGAACAGGAGATGCAAAACGATTTATATGGAGATAATTTGACTTGTGCAAATGTGCGGGAAGCACAATATAATTTTCTCAGGCATTAGTAAACATAATGTTTAAGTTGGTTCTGAGCACGGATGCTTGATACGGTACTTTATAGCACAAGTCCAGAAATCTGTTATGTGAATGAAAAAACATGAAAAGAACGAATTGTGTGAAATTTGATGATTTATACTGAACACTCAATTATAAATTCTACTAAAGATGTTAAATATATCATGATAATTCATATATCGAGTGATTTTGGCTCTCAGCGGGGATGTTATTTTCTATCATGTAAATGGTCCGTAGTCTACATGTTATCGGCACATGTTTGGGAAAAGGACATGAAATTCTGTGTGGCAATAAAGATCGTTTTCACTTGGTCATTTGTTCTGATAGCTGTTTAAGAGTCGGACCCGTACTATTTGCAATTTTCTTTCAACAGGAAATGTTGGTTCCAGGCACGGATGCTATAAAGAAACTTGCAATACTGAATTGGCTTTGGTCGATTATTACACTATATACTCTCGTGATAACCTTTTCGTCTAAAATAAGGAATAGTAATTACTTTAAGTTACTGGTGGTTAGTGTCAAAATCATTATATATATATATATATATATATATATATATATATATATATATATATATATATAATTGGCATTAACGGGTACTGTGAGAGGCAGTGGTAAAAACGTCGTGGTTCGGAGCGCAGATGCATCGCTTCACGGAAACAAGTATCGGTACCTTACATAGGAACCAACTCTTGTGAGCAATGATTTAAGAATACAGCTGATGTATTGAAATTCCTAATTATTAAGAGATGTTAAATGATATACCAGGAGATAATTTTATGTCTACAGATGTGAAGGAAACCAAATATATTTTACTCGGGCACTTACAAAGACAAACGTACTCAATTGTTTCTGCGCACGGATTCTAACATTGATACGGTATTTTGTAGCATTGGTCCATGAATCATTGATTTATGTGAAGCATCCTGAAACCAAAGAATTGTATGAAATTCGTTGATTAATATTTCTTACTGAATTTCAAATTTCCAAGTAATTATATTTAGTATGGCATGATAATATGTGAACTTCATTTGGTTCCTAGCGATGATGTTATTATTGATGACGTAAATGTCACCATTGCACATGTTATAGACGAATTGAAAAATGACGTGAATTTGTATGCAACTGTATGGCAAAAAGACCTATATGATTTATTTTTATCTCTCAACTAGAAGTTTTGGTTACAGGCGCGGATGATATGAGAAAACTGATAGTAATAAATAGACTTAGGCAGATTGTCACACGCGGTTGTTAGTAAGATGTACATTTTGATATATGTCTATCGATGACATCTAAAGAAAGTTCGTAACCAATAATTCTAATTTAATTTTGTGGAAGCAAATGTATTGAATATGTTTAGATAACTTGTGACCATATTTCATTTCCAGTTCGAATGTTCTTGAGTCACAGAGAGAGAGGACAAGGTGGACGCGGATGTTACTTTTCCTTCAGTCAAGGTTTATTAAATGTCGTTACAGTTAGTTATTTGTGTTCAATAACTGAAATGGTCTCAAATTAGGAATACTGTTAGGATATCTTTGAGTACGGATGTCGTGGTTTTGACTGATGATGGATATCTTCAAATGTACGTGAATAGGTACTTTACATAGAAATCATGCTTTTCTGCGCAATGGTAAAAGAATAAAGATGTTAAATTATATTGTGTAAGGAACAAGAGATGCTAAACGATTTACATGCAGATAATTTGACTTGTACCAATGTGCGGGAAGGACAAGATATTTTACTCAGACATTTAATAACACAAATGTATAAGTTCGTTCTGAGCACGGATGCTAAAAGTGATACGGTACTTTATAACGCGGGTCCAGGAATCTTTGATGTAAATGAAACAACATGAAAAGACCGAACTGTGTGAAATTTGCTCATTTATACTGCACACTCAGTTTCACATGTCCTAGTAAAGATGTTAACTATGGCATGGTAATTCATGCATGAAGTTGTGTTGGTTCCCAGTGGGGATGTTATCATCGGTGATGTAAATGTCCATATTCTACGTGTTATCGGCACATGCTTGTGAAATTTTCTGTGGCAATGAACATATTTGTTTTTCCTTTGTTTTTTATTTTGATTGCTGTATAGGAGTCTGACCTCTACTATTTGCAATTTTCTTTCAACAAGGAATGTGGTTAGTGTCAGATGGTTTGTGCCAAAATCACGAAATACTTATTTTTATTTTGGCATCTGTACTCGAACAGGCAGTGGTAAGAACGTTGTGGTTCTGAGCGAAGATGCATCGCTTCAAAGAAACGAGTATAAGTACTTTACATAGGAGCCAGCTCTTTTGAGCAATGATTTAAGAATAAAGCTGCTAAATTTCAATTCCTAAGGATCAAGAGATATTAAATGATATACATAGAGATAATTTGACGTCTACAAATGTGAAGGAAACCCAATATATATTCCTGAGGCATTTATAAACACAAATGTTTAAGTTGGTTCTGAGCACGGATGCTAAAATTGATACGGTACTGTATAGCAGAGGTCCAGGAATCTTTCGTGCAAGTTAAACACGGAAAGAACGAATAGTATGATATTTGTTGATTTGTACAGCACACTGAATTTCAAATATCCTAGTTAAGATTTTAACTATAGTATGATAAAACATCTTTGAAGTTGTTTTGGTTCCTAGCGGGGATGTTATCATTCATGATGTGATTGTCCGTATTTTACATATTGCGGCACGTGAGTGGGATTAGGACATGAATTTCAATGTAACAATAAAGATGTTTGTCATTTGTTCTAATATCAGTATGGGAGTCTAAACTCTACTATCTCTAGTTTTCTTTCAACAAGTAATGTTGGTTCCAGGAACGGATGCTACAAGGAAACTTGAAGTAATGAATTCACTTTGGTCGCATGTTACAACGTATACACAGTCGTGATATCCGATTCGTCTAAAATAATACTTACTTTAATTTACTGGTGGTTAGTGTCAGATGGTTAGTGTCAAAAACATAATATACTTACTTTTATTTTTGCATCAACTCTTGAAACAAAACTAAACGTTATTTCTACATTTAATGGTAAGCAAATTGAAGAGCTTTTACTATTTTGTCCTGAAGATAAATTTTAAAATATTATAATGCAAGAAATTTGAAAATATTATAATGCAAGAAACAGCGCATGTAACTTTTGTTTTCTAATGAAAGTATTAAAAATACATATTTTTAGGTTTGTCCTTTCTAACGGAGTAATTGCTTAATGTATCCGAATGGAAATATCATTTCCTAAAGTTTACATTCCAGAACATACTCTCTATCAAAGCTATGGGAAACGGTATGTTATGGATTTTGTACCAATCATTGTTCGGCAAGTAAAGTTTTAATGTTAAGTAGCCCACTTTTTAACCAGTGAAATCAACACACATTTGGTTTGGCTATATTTTCCTCCATTTTCTGCCCAGCCTAGTGATTCAGCATTTCAACTGTCGTCCTCTTTATTTATATCTGACTCCTTTCACTGAATAAGATCTACATTTTATATAGTTTACTTCATTCAACATTAAAAATAAAAGACAAGAAATGAAATGAAATTAAAACAAGGGCCGATTACAATCTTATGAAACTTACTCGTATCAAGTGAAAATCAAAGACATAAAGTTGATATCTTAATCATAAAACTTTATTCGTCAAACTTGATTTCGTGTAAGGATTCTAATCGTTCATCTGATAATAAAAATACTTAAAAGGACTTTACGATAGTTCCATAACTGTAAGACCTACAATATATGGGGTGATTATACTTGAATAAATCCTGGCTCAAGATCGTAATTTTGTTAGAATGTTTGAAGACTGTGTGGTTTCATTCCGAAATTGTTACAATGCGGAATGTAGTGTGTGATTAACAATTTTTCAGTCATATCGCTACGATGTCTGCAGTGTGTCAATGTATAGTGATTTCTAGCTCAGGGGCATCATGCCGCAGACATGTAGTATGATGTCCCATCCAGTCACATTATCCTGACACCAGGCCGACCAGTCCTAACACTAACCTCTTAGTGCTGAGCGCATAGCGAGGCAGCTGTTGATACCATTTTTATAAGTCTTTGGTATGACTCGGCCGGAGTTCAAACCCGCGACCTCCCGCATCCTAGGCGGACGCTCTAACCACTAGGCCATCTGGGCGGTGGATCCGGAATCTAGATCATACATTTTAAAGTCATATCGCTACGATGTCGGCAATATGACAGTTTATAGTGATGTTCATCATTGGGGCATCATCCCGCAGACATGTAGGATCATGTCCCACCGAGTCACATTATCCTGACACCAGGCCGACCAGTCCTAACACTAACCTCTTTATTCTGAGCGCCAAGCGAGGCAGCTGCTAGCACCATTTTGTAAATTCTTTGGTATGACTCACCCGGGGTTCGAACCCACCAAGTCCCGCATCCGAGGCGGACGCTCTAACTTATAAGCCACCGGAGCGGACCTTAGACTTTTGCACGATTCTCGCATCATGCCAGTATTCGACTGGGTGGCCATAAATGCTGATTCATAGCAGGACGAATTAGCCCATGGACCCAACAAATTCAAGTAGAGTAACTACCGATGCATAAGGAGAAAATGCGTAAAAGCTGAGCAAATTAAAATCATGATAGCTAATTAAACAACTTTTTCAAAAATATATCTAATATAGCTATCCACAAGAGATAAAAATTCTGTTTCAAAGAAGGATACAATTCCTACAAAAGTAATGTATTGTAATTCCTTGATAAAAGCGAATATGACATTAATATTTATTATGGGGAAAACATTCGAGATAAACTGTTGTAAAATCTTGTAATCGAAAAATTAGATATCAAAATGTTACATTTTGCAATTGTGGTCAATATTTAAATATGAAAATCAATATTATGAGCTAATTATAAAAATGCTTCGCAGACAGCTTCATATTGGCGATTCTAACTTTACTGTTTGTGACATGAAATAAAATTGGTATTTTTTAAAAAGATACTCAGCTGAACAGATTTATGAAATCTAGTTTCTGAAACAAAAAAGGACTTTTTGAATTTGGAAGCAAGGAATAATGTAAAAAATACATGGTACAAAATAATCGGTTTGATCTATTATCGCATGAATGGGATAATTGATAATTAAATAAATTGCAGATCAAATCCATGCATTTTACATATCATGCATTTCCAATCCGGGTACTAAGAACAATTTAACTATGCAGATGCATTTCAACCACGCACGAAGCTGAAACTATATCTTGTGTATTATTCCTCAATGTAAATTTCCTCCGTAAGAAAGCATATACTAGCTCAATAACGTGTAATGCAGCTGAAATCTAGACAACATTAAATTGAATAATTTCTACTGGATTTATTTCAATTATAATATGAGTTTACATGATCAAGTAGTGTACTTATCAGTTCTATTTTCATCGAGTGCACAACTTTGTTGTTGTTGTTGTTGTTGTTGTAGGGTTTAACACCATTTTTCAGCACAGGATAGGCTATACATGGCGGCCAGTATTAATGGTGGAGGAAGAACCCTGGAAAATCCCGGGAAGAACCACCGACCCACGAGAAGCTACTGGCAAGCTTTCTCACGTACCCACGTTAGCCGAGCACAACTTTGTTAAAACATAAGTAGTTAATGGGAGCGATATAGGGCATATGGGGCCAAAGAAGGAAAAACAGCCTGGGACGATATGGAGGCAGAGATTTATAGGGCATGTGAGACCAAAAAAGGAAAACACCCTGGGGCGATATAAGGCAAAGATGGATAGGGGCAATGGGAATGAGCATTACAAGACCCCCTGGAACAATATAGGGACAAGATTTATAGGGTTCATACACATATGGCAAAGTGATTAAATATCTTTTCGAGGCATGTGAGTGGCCCTGAAAAGGGCCGTTGGGGTCTTCTTCTATTTTCTCCAGTTCTTCCACCATTTCCTCACTTTCTCTATGATTCATTTTTTCTTTTATTTCATGGTCTGGTATCCAGTCAGGATGTCCCATGGATCTAAACGTTTCCTGCACCTTAATTCAGTTTTCGCTCAGTCTCTCAAAGTGCTCTTTTTTCTTTCTGTTTTCTTTGTCCTTTCACTCCTTAGTCCAGGTATCTTTCATCTTCTTCACCTCTTCTTCCAGCACCTTTCTCGTCATTTCTTCTGCTTTCTTTAATTGATCTAATCTCCACTTCACAAAAGACCACTCGGTGAAATTCAGTATGTCTTGTAAAAAATACCTCACTTTGATCACATCACCAAGGGCGTGCTTCAATGTTCCCACTCTAACATACTTAGGCTGGATGAAACCTCTTACTTTTTCCACTTCCTTCTCTATCATGCCTTTCACTAGATCACTGGCTACTTTCAGGCTGGTCACTTGACTTGTCACAAAGTCTTTGATAACTGGATACCTCCATTCATGTTCAAGCCTTTCCACCACATAAGCTGCATCCACCATCCAGTACCAAACGTCTTTCAAGTTATTAAATAAATCTATTTTCAAAGGTCTTAACTAGCCAACGCTGGGTAGCCAGACTGATGATGATGATGATGAATAGGAATTTAGGTCGCCTATGCAAATTAGGTGATTTTGCGACCTGTTTGTGCCTGAGAGTCAGGCTTTTTAATTGGTCGGTACTGTGAGAATGGTGCCATCACAGTCCCGCGTTTATGTGCGATGTCGCACTTCTAACTTAGGCATGGTCGAGGAAAAGGAGAAGAGGGACCCAGGGAGGGTGCAAATGCCGCAGCTATCGATTTTGTGCACGCCCCAAAACAGCAGACCGTACTTATTTGTCAAATTCAGTCCAGTTGTACTAATGGACGAAGCCTAGCGCCAATAATGTGTAAGCCACCTGTGCAATTAACCAAATAAAATAAATTTTTAAATTTCGTTATGAATTACATTCATAGTTGGAATTTTGTGTACAAAGTGTACATAGATATTTGTAAAGTATACCAATCAGCTAAGTCATAATGACTAATATATTTTGGTATCACGCATAATATTCAAGAGTAAATTTTGACGGTGGTAGCAAAAGGATCAAATTAGTGCTTGGATAAAGCAATTATCGAAAGAGGGTTTCAAAAGGTCAAAAAGAAAACCTCATGCATTCAGGCAATATTGGCAGTCGTATTTCTTTTCTTTCTTCCTTCCGACTTCTCCTCTGGTGTGCAGGCTCGTCAGGTGGGCAGGCTACTCAGGTATATGACGGCTTACCATATCTGTTCCATATCTGTTATTAGTGGCAGCTCCACTGGTCTTACGCCTCCCTTTTTTGTAGCGTCCGCTAGTGAAATAGCCTTCCTATAAAACTCCTTATGGAACTCCCTATGGTTGCTAAATCATTCGTCAGTGTATTCTTTTCCGTATCAGCAGCTTCCATTTAGTGTAGGGTAGCTCTACTTTAGCAGTACATATGCTACAGCGTTATGGCCACGTTGTTTTCTTTGTTCTGTTGTTTTGTGGTCCTTTGTGTGTAGCTCATTGT
The DNA here is from genome assembly GCA_016617855.1 of Megalonaias nervosa. Classification (NCBI taxonomy): domain Eukaryota; kingdom Metazoa; phylum Mollusca; class Bivalvia; order Unionida; family Unionidae; genus Megalonaias; species Megalonaias nervosa. The sequence goes on from JAECUM010006867.1 coordinate 79,342, forward strand.
CTCGCCTTTTCCTGCCGGCGCCCCTTTCACCGCGCTCCCGGTACGCCGATCTGGCCTATTCGATGTCTACTGCCTGAATAAGCTGCACTGGGTAGCCAGACTAGTAGTAGTAAGAAGAAATATAGTCGCTTACGTATACAAGTACTTTTTCAACTCGTTAATTCCTGGATGTCAGGATTTTTAATTGGTTGGGGTTGAAGGAATGGTGCCACTACAACCCCGCTTTAATGTGCGATGGGCGCACTTCTTACTTAAATGTCTGGCAGAGGAAAAGTAGGAAAGGGACCCGGGGAGAGGGGTGCACAGCTACGCCCTTGAACGCCAGAACGAACGTAATTGATCAAATTGTCAGTTGTACTAATGGACAGACTCTAACACCAAATGCGTGTAAGTCACCTTTGCAATTAGTGAAATTCAAATGCAGTTATATAAAATTTTCCTATCTCCTAACTGTCGAATTTAATCTAGTACCATAGTGTACATAATAGTAGCCCCTATTAATTTACTATTATAAATGTCAAAGTGACTGTAATTGTTTTGTGTCAATATTAGGAACAAGATTGTATTTTTGAACGGCACTCAAAGGATCAAATCAGGAGTGGTTTAATCGAATTGAGAGTCCAAGCCAAAATGGAATCCCTTAATACTAAATAGGCAATTTGAGCCCTAAAAATGGCTGTTATGGCATGTTAGTCGAATGTTCCGTGGCGGTTTTCTCTAATTTCTTCCGCCGTTCGTGTGTCTTTCCTGGACTTTTTCGGGAATGCCTTGTACCCATGCACTGCACACAAGTAAGTGGCAGCTTCCACTAGATTGTGTATAGGATAATGTCGGTAGGCTTCCTGATAGTACTGGGAAAGGATTCTTACCCCAAAATGCCATTGCGGAGGTCTTGGCTTGTAGGTATCCAGTGTTCTCCATGCAAGGTATTTAACAGCATTGATGAAGTGACCTGCTTTTTTGATATCATCCAGTGTTGTTTCTATTTCTACGGTTCTGAACGCTTCCCGGTTTGGGTCAGTTTCCTCTTCCTTTTCCTCCCCTCTTGTCTCTGTTCCTATATTTTCAGTTTCTTCGTCCTCACTGTTATCATTTGACGAGGACATTTCATGGTCTGCTTCAACTGTGTCAGCGATTGGAGACCCACGAGTTACCTTCTGCCATTTAGGTGGTGTTTTTTTTTTAGAAGTATGGGCTGCTATGCTCGCAAAAGTTTTAGCGGAGCTTGGTCCGGTGATGCATGGGCAGTTTCGACCAATAGCTGGGCCCCTTGTATCTCATTGTTTGGCTCGGTCGACTGCAGGATGTTGTTTACTTCGTGGGTCGATTTAGGCGGTTGCTCTCAGACTGGGTCTGCATAATATGCTCCCTCTGTCGGTGCTGTCCTCCCCCTCTTCGACTCCTAGCCTGTTTTCTAACTTCTTGTTTCTCCCATACAAAGAGTAAAGTTGTTCTTTTTTGTTGAGCTCTTAGACGATTTCAAGGCCAAGACCTTTTATAGCACTCAGTTTGTGTTTCCATCGCTAGCTCCATTGTTAGTGCTGTTCGCTGCTCTCTTCGCTGCGACTGGTAGCTAGACTGGAATGGAATGGAATTTGAATTATACTGGCGTGCACCCATACTGGGTATGTACCAGTGTTTAATGCCTGCAAGGCAGGCTGTTAAATACTCCTGGGAGAGGGAATCAGAGCCACCTCCTCCAGGCTTTAATGCACGCACCAAAAATACACTGACGTCGATGACTTAGCACACGGCCTTTTATCTTTCTTTTGGACTATCGCTTCGTCAAAAAGGTGACGACTTGTTTTCCAAATCGCCAAAAAATCCTCCTCCTTGGTTGCTCATCCTTTTCTTTGGACGAGTGTGTCTTTTCTGGGAGTGACGTCGACGCGTGGCTAAGCGCTTTTTCGGATATCGGGTCAAACGTCGAGACTGTCCTTTTTTTCTTTTTCCTTTTTGGACAGGAGAACGACGATAGTAGTGGTGTGCACTTCTTTGAGAGTACATCTTTGCACAAAATACATTGACGTCCATGGCTAGACATGCGTCCTTTTATCTTATTTTGTGGAGCTTGTAATCAATCGTTTTGGCGAAATCATCTACTAACTTATCCATCAAAAAGAAAAATCATCCCCTTTGCTTGCTTCTGCTTTACTTTGGACGAGTGTGTCTTTTCTGGGGGTGACGTCAATGCTTGGCTAAGTGTTTTTTTTTTTTCCGATGACGTGACTGTCCCTTTCTTTTTCCTTTTCCTTTTGGACAGAAGAACGACGATGGTGACGGTGTGCACTTCTTTGAGGGGACATCTTTGGGCGTCCAGGAGCACAAAAATACTGTTTGTCCCAGGTCCTTTTTATACTGGAATGCGTCGCCATTGATTGTCTTTACGTTGTATCATTTTCATGGCAGGCATCACACGTCGTGGAGCGGTTCGCAACGGACTCAATCGGGACAGTTCTTGCTTGGATAAATCCAGTAAAGCCTTTAACATGCCCGATCTCTCTTGGACTTTAATTTTGAGGCAGGTACTTTGTGAGCAGCTGCCACTGCCGCTAAAGACGAGAGTGTCACCGCTGGAGGAGAAGTTCTTGGAGACTCGGGTTTCCAGTTTTTCATCAAATTAGGAAAGACAAGTGTAAATCGGGTTCGGCAGGCATCACCAGCAACGGAGAAGTGGAAGAACATGAAGCATCTGGAGACGTGGTCACCGTCGCTGCAGGTCGTGGCTTGGGGATGTAAGGTTACGACCTAGCTGCAGTACCTCTATTGCGAGTAGAAGCTGTTTTCTGGGGGTTTTCTTTTTCTTTTTCTGGGGCTGTGACCTGGTCTAGACACCACTTCTGTTTTTCTTCTGGGTACCTTTGGGTCAGGGAGGAAGATGGAGCAGAGACAGTAGAGGTAGCCATAGTAGTGCAGGAAATGTCACTTTTGATACGAAGACAGACAAGACAAGAGTTTTTATACTTTTTTCAGGGCACGTTTATTGCAAACTTTAAACGTGAACACGAAAGTGAAATAAACATAAAAGCCAAATGGTTAAGTACATTGATAAAATACACATCAAAACGATCAAAGTGGAATATAAACAAGTCTCTGTACAACATTTTTGGTGATCATGATGTGGTGTCCTAGGGACAGTGTGTAATGTTCTTAGAGTCTACTTACTTGGTGCAGTCACGCAGTGGTCCTCCCGGAATGGTCTTTCGGGGATGTCCATGCCGATGACGGTCCTGTCATGAAGGGAGTGGTTTTCCTCGGTGACGGGTTCATCTTGTGGCACCGTCACTAACACAGGTTTAAAAGTTACTTTTTTCACTGAACGTTTGAATTTAGGATCACAAATCTTGGGCATAGTTTGCCACTTCCTTTGTCCAAGACTTGAAGCCCAAACTTTTTCCAGTCACGTATATCTTTCCGGTGAGGTTGTAAGTCACAAGTTACACACACATCGTCGTACACATCTTCAGTAACTAAAAGTTGACGAATCTTGTTTTCCCGTAGAGGTCGAGAAGTATCGAAATGAAAACGCAAGGCTTTTAACAGACTGAGTCTCTCGTATACATTTAAAGGGA